>VSMD01036666.1:0-23320 GCA_008750895.1 Mirza zaza
AAAAATATGTGGAGAACGCGGCCTGATCCCGTAGTGCCGCTGTAGACCCGCTGCAGTCGGTAACCTGGCGCGGTGTCCTGCAGATGCCGGAGGAGACCCAGACCCAAGACCAACCGATGGAGGAGGAAGAGGTTGAGACGTTCGCCTTCCAGGCAGAAATTGCCCAGCTGATGTCATTGATCATCAATACTTTCTACTCGAACAAAGAGATTTTTCTGAGGGAGCTCATTTCAAACTCATCAGATGTAAGTCTCCTATTAATTGAAAATTGGTTTTGGTTTTATTACGTACTTCAGCTTGGGACTGGTGTTTGACAATTTTTGTCTTTTTTGTCAATAGGCTTTGGACAAAATCAGATACGAAAGCTTGACAGATCCCAGTAAACTAGACTCTGGGAAAGAGCTGCACATTAATCTCATACCAAACAAACAAGATCGAACCCTCACTATCGTGGATACTGGGATTGGAATGACCAAGGCCGACTTGATCAATAACCTTGGTACTATCGCCAAGTCTGGGACAAAAGCGTTCATGGAAGCTTTGCAGGCTGGTGCAGACATATCTATGATTGGCCAGTTCGGTGTTGGTTTTTATTCTGCGTATTTGGTTGCCGAGAAAGTAACTGTGATCACCAAGCATAACGATGATGAGCAGTATGCCTGGGAGTCTTCAGCAGGGGGATCATTTACAGTTAGAACTGACACAGGTGGGCAACATACGGACAAATTTACTGGTTAAGGCAGTCATTGGAGGGGGTGGGGTGCTGCAAACAATGAATCCCTGAAGACGATGTGAGCAACAACTTGTTTGCCCAGCAACTTTGAAACAAGCTAGTGAGCCCCATGATTAGTGTGTAGTAGCATGATGTGGGGGTTATGTATCTTGAGGCATTTAGACTTGCCGTGGTAGCCTTTCCATCTATAATGTAAATTTCGCTTCATAGACTTGTTCCAAGGGAGTTAGGTATGGCATTGAGCTAAATGAGTTTTGTTTTTTTTTAACCTTGATTTAGCCATTGAGATTTACAAAGGAGTCCATTTCTATTTCAGGCGAACCTATGGGTCGTGGAACAAAGGTTATCCTCCATCTGAAAGAAGACCAAACTGAGTACTTGGAGGAAAGAAGAATAAAGGAGATTGTGAAGAAACATTCTCAGTTTATTGGCTATCCCATTACTCTGTTTGTAAGTTTCCACATAACTGCAGAATAAATTGTATTGTTCCTTATGTAGATAAATGAAATAATCTTTAGATCTGTTAAGGAAAGGACCCAAACTTTAAGAGTAGGTTGAGGCCTCTTTGGAACTTAAGCTCTGCTTGCTTTGGAAAGGTACCTAAGGCTATTAAGTAGTAGATGTATTGGATATTGAGGACAAGCTTTGTGACTATTTAGGCTTTAGAGTAAGTGTGTCACTCCTTTCGGCCTTTTTTAGGTCTAGAACGTGGAGGTGATGTGATTTCATATCTTTTTTTTTTTGAAGGTGGAGAAGGAACGTGATAAAGAAGTTAGCGATGATGAGGCTGAAGAAAAGGAAGAGAAGGAGGAGGAGAAAGAAAAAGAAGAAAAGGAATCTGATGACAAGCCTGAAATAGAAGATGTTGGCTCTGATGAAGAGGAAGAAGAAAAGAAGGATGGTGACAAGAAGAAGAAGAAGAAGATTAAGGAAAAGTACATTGATCAAGAAGAGCTCAACAAAACAAAGCCTATTTGGACCAGAAATCCTGATGATATTAGTAATGAAGAGTATGGAGAATTCTATAAGAGCTTGACCAACGACTGGGAAGATCATTTGGCGGTGAAGGTAACTACTGGGTGCTTCATTCATAGGTAGTCTTTAGGTAAATTTTTAAGAGTTGGTATTGTCAGCTTTCTCCACTCTTCCTCACCCATCCCAAATACTGTAATTTACACAGGTGCTGCAAGTGTTATCAGGTTAAGTAGCTTTCAGTGAAAACCGTTTGCAGTGTAATGTCCATTGACACTTTGTGTTTTATTACAGCACTTTTCGGTTGAAGGACAGTTGGAATTCAGAGCTCTTCTTTTTGTCCCAAGACGTGCTCCTTTTGACCTATTTGAAAATAGAAAGAAAAAGAACAATATCAAGTTGTATGTGCGAAGAGTTTTCATCATGGATAACTGTGAGGAGCTAATCCCTGAATACTTGAGTAAGTAGATACAGGAAGAAAGGTCATTGTCACTGGTTAAAGGAACTCCTCTTATCACCTCTGGGTTTTTTCCTCGTTTTTTTTGGTTTCACATCTTTCTTTTGTCCTTGGAATAACTACATGCATTTTGTCTTTGTTTTTTCAGATTTCATTAGAGGAGTGGTGGACTCTGAGGATCTTCCTCTAAATATTTCCCGTGAGATGTTGCAGCAAAGCAAAATTTTGAAAGTTATCAGAAAGAATTTGGTCAAAAAGTGCTTAGAGCTCTTCACTGAATTGGCAGAAGATAAAGAGAACTACAAAAAGTTTTATGAGCAGTTCTCTAAAAACATAAAGGTTGGTGTAAATATATTTGACTGTTAGTAGTTTTCAAACTGGCCTGATTTTTAAAGGATATTTTTAATGCAGAAAATCTTTAAAGCTCATGTTTTGTTTCAGCTTGGAATACATGAAGACTCTCAAAACCGGAAGAAGCTTTCAGAGCTGTTACGATACTACACATCTGCTTCTGGTGATGAGATGGTTTCTCTCAAGGACTATTGCACCAGAATGAAGGAAAACCAGAAACATATCTATTATATCACAGGTAATAGACAGTATATGTTACAATCATACCACTTTGTTCTTTTGTAGCCTTGCAGTGGATTTGATCTAGGCAAGATAGTTAATGTGAATAAACTGGGTAATATGGATCATCCTTAAGTATTTGGTAAGAAAAGCTAGGTGAAGTAGCGGAAGAAGCCATTGACTGTTAAAGGTCTAAAAATCTTAATCTTTCAGGTGAGACCAAGGACCAGGTAGCTAACTCAGCCTTCGTGGAACGTCTTCGGAAGCATGGCTTAGAAGTGATCTATATGATCGAGCCAATTGATGAGTACTGTGTCCAACAGCTGAAGGAATTTGAGGGGAAAACTTTAGTGTCAGTCACCAAAGAAGGCTTAGAACTTCCAGAAGATGAAGAAGAGAAAAAGAAACAGGAAGAGAAGAAAACAAAGTTTGAAAATCTCTGCAAAATCATGAAAGACATCTTGGAGAAAAAAGTTGAAAAGGTATGTGGAATACATTTTATCTACATTTCTTCACTATTCCCACTTTTAAGGTGTTCTTCAAACTTAACCACACACAGCCCCTCTTACTTGTAAGTTCTCTTACAAAACCAACATACATTCTTGACCAAAAAAACCCCAACTGTTTTATATGTAAAAGACATTTTAGTCTGTGCATTTAGTGCTGGCTCTTTGGATACCTAAATTTATATAAATACTATTTCTGATCTGTAGCTATTGGGGTTCCTTAGATTTCGTTTCACAACAAAAGCTGAGATTAAAATAATCTGGGTATTTCTAGGCTCCTAGTCATCATCTATTTCTTTTGATTACAGGTGGTGGTGTCAAACCGATTGGTGACATCCCCATGTTGTATTGTCACAAGCACATATGGCTGGACAGCAAACATGGAAAGAATTATGAAAGCTCAAGCCCTAAGAGACAACTCGACAATGGGGTACATGGCGGCGAAGAAACACCTGGAGATAAACCCCGACCATTCCATTATTGAGACCTTAAGACAAAAGGCAGAGGCTGACAAGAACGACAAGTCTGTGAAGGATCTGGTCATCTTGCTTTATGAAACTGCACTCCTGTCTTCTGGCTTCAGTCTGGAAGATCCCCAGACACATGCTAACAGGATCTACAGGATGATCAAACTTGGTCTGGGTAAGCTTTGTGTTTCTACTATATTAATACAGAAAAGAAACACGTGACAACTCAGTGATTAACTTCCAGCTACTCAAATTTGGATTATGTTGGCCTGCTTAGGGAACATATATTAAAGTCCCATTTTCATAGGGAGGAAAGGAGCTTTTTCATTTACCCTCTAAGAGCTAAGACATGAAAATGAGGTTTATTTACTTACCTACCCTGTAACACACGGTCTTGAAGGTGGGCACAGACCAGTAGTATTACACTAATTAGCTGGCTTTAAGAAATGTTTCTAATAAGTTTTATTTCCAAAAAAGGTATCGATGAAGATGACCCTACTGCTGACGATACCAATGCTGCTGTGACTGAAGAGATGCCACCTCTTGAAGGAGACGATGACACATCACGCATGGAAGAAGTAGACTAAGCTCTCCCTGAAGAATGACTTGTATACGTGTTCAATACTTCATTCCCTCCAATAATATATTTTCAAGGATTTTCTTTCTTTTTAACATTAAAAAAAATCTGTATGGCATGATAATAACTACTTTAAGGGGAAGATAAGGTTTCTTTCTACTTCTAAGTGTGATACTGTGATACTTTAGGCACTAAAGCAGAGCTAGTAATGCTTTTCTGGTTTCACATTGGCTTATTGTAACAGATTGAGGTAAAAAGTGTTGTATCTAACCTCTGTTAACTTTGTGGCCTAGAGTGCTTAGCTATCAAGCCAGATTCCTTAGTGTAGACCAAATCTTTTGTCACTGAGTATTCCAAGATACATCTTGATATTTAGAAGAAAAGTATTTGTTAAAATGGCTTGAGTTCATCTTCTAGAATCTACTTTTTAAACTTTTCATCCCCTCGTAGTTTGTGCATGTACTACTAGTCCTCTAGAAATAAGTATGTCTAAAGCAACTTGAAACTCTACACACAGGGCTTGTTTTCCAAAGAAGTGGTGGTGTTTAGAGGAACAAAATTATAAGCCCTACCCATATGTGTTGTAAAACTGTTCTGAAAGTGAGGCTTGTGAATAGAGATGTAGTGCCCAAGTCACAATCCACTTAAAACTTGTAACAAATACAGATAAGTTAAAAAGTTGTGTGAAAGTGTCATCTTTGAGCAGTAGGGATTTGCCAGGTGACAGTTGGCCCCAGAATGTAAAAAGTATTAGGTGCTAGCAGATTCACCGGTGTTTAAACCCAGTAGAAGGAAGATGGTTAACACTGGCTGCCCTAAGCCTTCCCCCACCGCAAGTCTTAACATGAGTTACCTGTATGCGTGTATTGGAAATTCTAATGTGTGTGCCATCTCAGGGTTATTTCTAAACTTTTTTTGGAGGGGACAGGGTCTCACTCTGTTCCAAGCTAGAATATAGGTGGCATGATCATAGTTCTCTGCAACCTCAAGTTCCTGGGCTTAAGGGATCCTCCTGCCTCAGCCCTCCAAGTGGCTGGGACTACAGGTGTGTACCACCCTGCCCAATTTTTTTTGTTTTTTTCGAGACAAAGTCTCACTCTGTTGCCTGGGGTAGAGTGCCATGGCGTCAGCCTAGCTCACAGCAACTTCAAACTCCTGGGCTCAAGTGGTCCTCCTGCCTCAGCCTCCCAAGTAATTGGGACTACAGGCATGCGCCATCATGCCCAGCTAATTTTTTCTATATATATTTAGTTGGCCAATTTCTATTTATGGTAGAGACGGGGGTCTCACTCAGGCTGGTTTCGAACTCCTGACCTAGAGCAATCTGCCCGCCTTGGCCTCCCAGAGTGCTAGGATTACAGGTGTGAGCCACTGCGCCTGGCCATTCCTTGGTTTTTAAGGCTTCTCAAAACTTTTTACTGCGTCTACTTAAAGCCATCCTACCTGAGATCTCTGCTTAACCATAACTCTGGTTCTTCATTGGGCTTGGTGGGCACAGAAGAGAGTAACTAAGCTGATGGGGAGAGGGCATGGGTCTTAAAAGAATGGAGAAAATGGCACAATGTGGTAAATCTTTTCACTGAGCTGGGGATGGTAATGGCTAAATGGAAGTCCTCAATCCTGAAAGAAAACTTGGTGATAGCAGGTAATATATGGGATTTGGACCCCAAGCCTAAGTCCACAGCAGCTTGAATATGTAGCATTGACTTTACTGGTAGGAAGTGCAGAGGCCGGGAGAGAGGGCTTGGACTTAGAAGGTAATTGGCCAGCAAATGGTTATCACAATCTTCAAAATCCTGAATTTTTATTCCCTGTAGACAATGTAACAGAAATTACTTAAATTGAAGTCTTAGTTGTTGAATCTGAACTTAACTGCAGTGCTCATCCCTTTTGCCAAGATGCCTACTGGACAATGCTAGCAGCTGAGGTTTGCAATGTTGAACTAGGAAATGAATGGTAAGGCCCAAAAGGTTACCCCCTCTCATTTTTAGTAAGAATATTAAAGCTAGGCTTTTGTTCAGATAAAAACATTTGAGGGGATCATACTTGCGTACAAATGATTCCAAATGAAATCCTAGAGTTACTGGGAAAGCATTCATGGCAAATGGGTGGGTACTTGGCTATGCACCTGGAACTGACCCAGCAAGCCTGTGCTGGAGACTGGACCACCAAGGAGAAGCCCAGTCAAGAAGTTGAGCCAGACAAGTGCCATGCTGACAATGCCCTTCCACTGCTCAAAGGGTCAGTGTCCTTGCCCTACACTGCATCAAAGTTGGGTTGCTTTGAGCCTTCCGTAATCGTGTCCCATCCTGCCAAAGGGTGGTGAGTGCAAAAAAGATGTCCAGACCAGAAAGGATAAAGACCATTTATAGATGACATGGTGGTTGGTTGTTCACATAGTCAAATCAGTAAGGAATCTGCCAAAACAGTACTAGCATAAGTGATTTTAGTAGTCATAGATCAGTATACAAAAAACCAGTTCAATTCATTAGCAATGAACAATCATTAGCTAAAGTTTTAAAAATTCATTCCCAATAGCATACAAAATAGAAATTTTGTGAAGGATTTAGTAAACCTGTACACTGAGAACATTGCCGAAATTAAAGACTTTGATAAATGGGAAGTATGTGTTAAGATGTTGCATCTCTAAAGCTAAGCAAAAACAAGGCAGATGGAAAAGGCTATATACTGTGTGATTTCATTTTTATGAAATTTCTAGGAAAAGCAAACCTATAACAAAAAGGTCAGTGGTTGCTGGGGGCTGGGAGAGTGGGGAGTGACTGCAGAGGGGCAACAGGGAACTTAGGGGAGCAATGGAAGTGAAGGAAAACTAGATGAGGTGGTGACAGCACAGCAATATGTATTGTTAAAATTTGCCAGATGCAGCGGCTCACTCCTGTAATCCCAGCACTTTGGGAGGCCAGGATGGGAGCATCACTTGGACACAAGTTTGAAACCAGCCTGGGCAACGTAGCGAAATGCCGTCTCTACAAAAAAAAGTTTTAATTAGCCATGTGTGGCAGTGTGTCCCTGTAGTCCTGGCTACTCAGGAGGCAACAATGTGAATATATTTATGATAACTGTACACTTAAAAGTGGTAACATTTATAAACTTCAATTTTTCTGTAGAAGCGATGCTATTTCAGAAAATGGTAAATTTTATGTATATTGTACTGCACACACACACAGAGTAAAAGGAATTGTTTGATAAGCCAAAACATGTCTATCAGCCCGCTTCAACAATTGTGGTTATGGGATCTCATTTGAGTTTAGAATCTTATGAGGAAGGCATCATTATCAATCCCTTTTGATGAGGAAACTGAAGCTCAGAGTGGCCACACAAGTAAGAGGTGGTGCCACAGACCCCCTTTCTGAATGGATTGTCTGTGTACCCTCGCTTTTCTCACCAGATGCCACATGGAAAGAGTCCATCAGGCAAGTGGGGGGGAGGGGATGGATATATACATACATAATGAGAGTGATGCGCACCAACTGGGGGATGGACACGCTTGAAGCTCTGACTCCAGGGGGGAGGGAGGGCAAGGGCAATATATGTAACCTTAACATTTGTACCCCCATAATATGCTGAAATAAATATATAAAAGGCAATTGAACTTAAAAAAGTCCATTCAAAGCGTGTGATTGGCTGAGCCAATTGCCAAGGGCAGCTGGAAAAGTGTCTGGTCTTTTCATCACCTTTTGCCTCCCAGCTGCCTCATGGGGTGGGGGTGTCCACAGAAGGCAGGTGGGATATTCAAGGCTGGACAACTCAACAGACAAGACCTTGCATCAGGAGCTCCTCTGCCTGGAAAGTTTTTTTAATCTTTGGGTATTCTTTTATTGTGGCAAAATATACATAACTTAAAGTTTACCTTTTTAACCATTTTTAAGTATACAATTCAGTGGCATTAACTACCTTCACAGTGTTCTGCAACCATCGCCACTATTTCCAAAACTTTGTCATTTCCCTAAACAACCTTGTGCCCATAAGCAATCCCTTACCTGGGACACTCATGCTTTCTACACCAGGCCGAATCTGTCTGTTATCTGGCCCGTTTATATGTCGCTGTCTTCAGGAAATCTGTTCCTGACATAAGTCCCTGTGTACACACTCTGGGCATCCCCTGCCTTTCTTTGTAGCATTACACAACCGTAATAAAAAGATTGCGAGTTTCAGGTCTGTCTCCCTCTCTCTGCTGCCTGTCTGCCCAGGAGGGAAGGTGTGAGTCTAGCTTGGTGCACATGGCAGGCACTGGTCCATCTTTGTGGATTGAATGACTAGTACATACAACTGATGTTTTTCTTCTTCCTGCGGGGATGGCAATTTGTTAAAATAATTCTGGATAATTTAGGAAGCTTTTGTTCCCTTTTCTAAGCCTTCAAGATCTGCTCAAACCTTTGAAAGTGTGATTGCAGATTCTTCTTCCAGAGGAGGGAGCATCACACCCCTTCCCTGGGCAGAAACGTTCCAGGAAGCTGGGCTTTTAGTGAGTCACGGTGTATTAATAGCACCATCAAAATCTGAACAAAGATTCCATTATGTTATTGCAGAGCCGACAAGCTGAGCATATTGTCTGCCAAGTGTATCTGTTTGCTTGGGATACACATCACATCCTTATGAAGGCATGTTAAGGCCTCAGCACTTGACCAGTGAAATTCTAGGGCTTAAAATCTGGTCCAGAAAGAAACGTCATTTGTTAAATTCCAGAATAAAGTTAAAAAAAAAAAGAAAATCAGGATGAAAACCAATAAAGCATTCAATATTTGAATACCACCCATTGTGGATGTAGAAAATTATGCTATTTTGTACTTCCCCTTTTAATAAAACTGATTTGTACCACCTCTAGGTAGCCCCGAATCCTGTGGCTTCTGCTTTCTGTCTCCTTCCTTAGCCTGAAAGGTCAGCAGACATGAAAAGATGCGCAGCCTCATTGTGGATCGGGAAGGGAAGTGTGAGCATAAGGACATGTGTCTTACCCCCATACAAGTGGCAGAAATCTAAGTAGGACAATGCCAAATGTTGGCCGGAGCCTGGAAAATGGAACAGTCCTGTGCCCCTCATGGAGGTGTGAATCAATACAGTTACCCTAGACAGCAATTTGGCACATCTAAGGAAGTCAAAGAACTTACCCTGAACTACTTCCTGGTGTGTACTAGAAAAAGACTTACCCACTTGCGCTAGGAGAAATGTACAAGAATGTTCTCTGCAATACTGGGCGGGGCACTGTGGCTCACACCTGCAATCCTAGCACTCTGGGAGGCCAAGGCGGGCGGATTGTTCAAGGTCAGGAGTTCAAAACCAGCCTGAGCAAGAGCAAGACCCCCGTCTCTACTATAAATAGAAAGAAATTAATTGGCCAACTAATATATATATAGAAAAAATTAGCCGGGCATGGTGGCGCATGCCTGTAGTCCCAGCTACTCGGGAGGCTGAGGCAGCAGGATTGCTTGAGCCCAGGAGTTTGAGGTTGCTGTGAGCTAGACTGACGCCAGGGCACTCTAGCCCGGGCAACACAGGGAGACTGTCTCAAAAAAATAATAATAATAATTAATTTAAAAAAATAATAAAGTGAGCCGTTAACATGATTGGTGGCAGCTTCACCTCACCAGTTCCTTTCATCGTTCATTCAAAAGATATCTGAGTTGTTACTCTGCCAGACACTATCCTAGGAGCTTAGGACTCCAAGTCCCCAGGCTCAGAGGATAACAGCCCAGTGAGTGGCCTAGAAAGAGACAGATACCTTCCACCCAGGCTGGTCTGGCTGCTGTAGGAGCACAAACCAAGAGTTGGAAGGTCAAGGAAGGCTTCCTGGAGGAGGTGCCAAACCCAAAGTTTAAGTAGGAAACAGCTGAGGCAGGGTGGAGTGAAGGGAGCATTTCAGGCAGGAGAAAGCTGTGGGTGGCAGCAGGGGAGGTGGCTCTGTGCCTCCCTGAATCAAGAAGGAGAGGAGGTGGAGGGGGGCTGCAGCCACAGGCCAAACGGTGCTTGGGGGTGCTTGGGGGACGGTCAAGTGTGCTGCTGGAGGGGAGTGGGGGCCCTGGGGCCACGTTAAAGGGTTTGGACAGGCCGGGCGTGGCGGCGGCTGGAGCCTGTAATCCTAGCACTCTGGGAGGCTGAGGCAGGTGGATTGCTCAAGGTCAGGAGTTCAAAACCAGCCTGAGCAAGAGTGAGACCCCGTCTCTACTAAAAAGAGAAAGAAATTAATTGGCCAACTAAAAATACATAGAAAAAATTAGCCAGGCATGGTGGCGCATGCCTGTAGTCCCAGCTACTCGGGAGGCTGAGGCAGAAGGATCGCTTGAGCCCAGGAGATTGAGGTTGCTGTGAGCTAGGCTGACGCCACGGCACTCACTCTAGCCCGGGCAACAAAGCGAGACTCAAAAAAAAAAAAAAGGGTTTGGACATCAGCTGGGGACGCAGGGAATCCTCCAAGGTTTTGTGGCAAAACTGTATCCTTACAGAGGCCGCTCTGGCGGTGGGCGGGGCCCAGCGAGGGGGGGGGGCGAGCACAGAGGGGAAGGCCCAACCGGCAGGTGGAGGCGGTGGAGGACGGAGAGGGCTGGCCCGCCAGGACGCCGAGGGAGAGGAAGGGATGGCGGGAGCAGCAGGGCCTGCAGGCTCCGGTCCTGGATGGGCCCTCGGGGCCCTTCCCAGAGATGCTACCTCGTCTTGCCGCCTCAGTGCCACACACTGGGTTGCCATGGAGATACCTGTGACATCACAGAGGTCCGACTGCAGGACAGCTGCCTCCCTTCCCAACTCATGGGTGATCACTCTGGGAACAACATGGACATCCCATCGAGGAGGTAAGTCTGGAATGACAGTCCTGCGCCCTTGGCAACCGGACCCTGGGCCCTTGGTCAGCTCTTCTAAATAAGTGCCACCCCTAGGACCAAAGCGATCTTGAGTGGGATGCACTGTGGCCCTAACTTGAGTAACAACAGGCCCTGCTCAGCATCACCCCTCAGGGACCAGTTCTTTGCTCACGCCAGGCTGAATTTGGGGCGACTTTTCTGGGAACAGAGGAAGCCGCAGCTGGTGGCCCAGCCTGAGTTGGCGGGTGGGCACGAGACGCAGGTGTGCCCGCTGCCGTAGGCCAGGTGCGCCAGCCCGGGGGAGCTGCTGCCACCTGTGGCTCCTTCTACTGGCACTGCCGTCCCCCAGGTGCCCTCACTGAAGCCCTGTGGGCAGCACAGGATTTAGGGTGCGGGGCACGGGGGGGGGGGCCGGCCTCCACTCCCAGAAGAGGCCCCAGTCACCAGTGGAGGCCCGAGGCAGCCAGGCCCAGGTACTACTTGGAGTCCTTGTCCTGAGGAGTGAGGACCCTCCACCCCCATAAAGTGGGGGCGGGGTGTGTCTCTGCCCACGGGGACTAGGACACCTCTCCCAGGGTGGGGGGTCCCTGCCCTGTGAGAGTAAGGGTATGGCCCCTCCAAGAACAGGGGGCCTGCTCCATGGAGTAAAGATGCCGCTTGACAGATGCAGGGACGGGAGACCTCGGTGTGAGGTGGGGGCTGATGAGGGGGTCCCTCCATTTCCTGCAGGCTTTAAGAGGATGAGGGCACCCCATGTAGGGTGGTCTGGGCCAGCTGTGCCCAGGTGGCCCTGCTGTGCTCTCTGACAGCAAGGAGCCTCTGCCCGGGGCATGTAGACAGGTCCCTCCCTCCCCTTTAAACCTCAGGAGAATTCTAGGACCCTGGGGATTAGCCCGGGTTAACTAGCATCTGCACGCAAAGCTACGCAGCCTCTTCCAAAATAAAATATTATTTTACTTTAACATTTATGACTGGAAATAGTTTCCTCTAGATTGAACTGATTTCAAATAAGAAACAAAATGCCACCTGTCCAGTGTCTTGGCATCTCTGCGGCGTCCCTTTGCCCTGAAGGGCTGTTCTTTTTGGTTGTAGAAATCTGTGATCTGATGGATTCTGACAAAGGCCCAGGCTCCCTGGAGAGTCAGCTCACAGATACGAGGTAAAATGATGGTGCTAAGGCGAGAGGCTTCCAGTGGCTGTGTCTGAAATGCATTTGTCCCTTTGAAGCGTGGTCAGTATTATCTTGAGTTGTGTTGACTTTTTATTCAGGTGACATCAGGGACAGGAAAATAGAAAAAAATATCCAACCAGGTGAGGTGGCTCATGCCTGTAATCCCAGCTACCTGGGAGGCCTAGGAGGGAGGATCGCTTGAGGTCAGGAGTTCGAGACCAGCCTGAGCAAGAGTGAGACCCAGTCTCTACTAAAAATAGAAAAAATTAGCCGGGCATGGTGGGGTGCACCCAGCTACCTGGGAGGCTGAAGCAGGAGGATCACTTGAGCCCAGGAGTGGAGGTTGCTGTGAGCTATGATGACACCACTGTACTCTACTTGGCAACAGAGAAAGACTCCATTTCAAAAAAGAAAGAAAAAAAAAATAATCCACTATCATTCCTTTTTAATTTATTATATCTCAGAATAATATTAAAAAAATCTGGGCAGGGCGCAGTGACTCATGCCTGTAATCATAGCACTCTGGGAGGCTGAGTGGGGGGGGAATCACTCAAGGTCAGGAGTTGGAAACCAGCCTGAGCAAGAGCGAGATCCCATCTCTACTAAAAATAGAAAGACATTAATTGGCCAACTAATATATATAGAAAAAATCAGCTGGGGATGGTGGCACATGCCTGTAGTCCCAGCTACTCGGGAGGCTGAGGCAGCAGGATTGCTTGAGCCCAGGAGTTTGAGGTTGCTGTGAGCTAGGCTGACGCCACGGCACTCACTCTAGCCTGGGCAACAAAGTGAGACTCTGTCTCAAAAAAAAAAAAAAAAAAAAAATCTGATCAAAATAATATCAACTATTACCAACTATGGTACAAAGGTATCAGTTTCAAAAAAAACCTTAATGCTGGAAAAAAAGAAGAAAGAAAACCACCCTGTGATTTGTGCACCAAAACACAGAACCTGATGTTCCCTGGGAAGGTCGCTGCCATGCAGGAGTAGAACGCATCTATTTGGCACGACCCGTTCTCCTCCCAACTGCATTTAGGGTAATTTTCAGCCTCTGGCAGACCAAGCCGTCCCTGGAAGGTGTTCATAGCAGGGCCTTTGTGCCAGCGGCACAGGTGAGCCACTCTGGCCAATGAGACGGCAGGCTCTCCACCGTGCCTGGTGCGGAAAAGGTGCTCAGGTATCTGAAGCCTAAGCCAGATCTTAGTTTTGAGTGGGTGCAGAAGTACAGGCGGCATCCCTGGGCGGGACGGGCCATTTCAGCACTGCCTGGGAGGGAACCGATGCCACTCGCCGTCTAGCTCTGCACTCAAATCCGGCTAATCTGCTTAGAATGTCACTGTTGGGGAAAGGAGTTTGGAAATCTTTCAGAACACATTGCAAGGAAAGGATGTCTGTTCTTTTGTTTGTTTGAGACAGAGTCTCACTCTGTTGCCCTGGCTAGAGTGCCATGGCATCAGTCTAGCTCACAGCAACCTCAAACTCCTGTGCTCAAGTGATCCTCCTGCCTCAGCCTCCCGAGTAGCTGGGACTACAGGCATGGGCCATCATGCCAGACTGTTTTTTTCTGTGTTTTTAGTTGGCCAATTAATTTCTTTCTATTTTTAGTACAGATGGGGGTCTCACTCTTGCTCAGGCTGGTCTCGAACTCCTAAGCTCCAGCAATCCTCCCAACTTCGATTCCAGGATTCCAGGCGTGAGCCACCCCAGAGGTTTTAAAACATGTTTTTCCTTTCAAGCGGAAATGCAACATTGGGTTAAGCGCTGGGCTGCACTGAGGCCAGTGAGAGATGGATTTGGAGGTAACTCCGACCCACCCCCGCCAGCCAGGCTGACTCTGCTCCCCTGGACCTGTGCAGTGGGGGCCGGCGCTGGATCCATCTGCTCCTTTTCCCGGGTCTGGGGGGGTTTGCAGGTCTCTCTGGGTCACAAGGCCATTGCGCATCTGCTCCTGTCGCCTCTTCCCCACCAGCGCCGCTCCCTCTCCATCCCTCCCCTTCCGTGGCCGGGAGGCCGGGACTCCAGATCAGGGTTGGTTGCCGGGGATCAGCCAGCCAGCCCGGGCTCAGAGCCGGCTGCTCTGGGGCTTTGGACTGTTGGGGGAAGGTCTTGCCTGTTATCTTTTCCCTCTCCTGCCTTGTTGGCAGGCATTCATTTTTATTATTTTAAATGTTTTGCTACTATCCAGTGTGTTAGTGATGCATCAAAACATACTGTCTACAAAGTAAATGTTTAGAAGCATCGTTAGGGTCATTTGCCAAGTGTTCAACTTGTAACAAATGCAGGTCACCACGTTGACCCTTTGCCAGCTGGCAGTCATAGGCGTAACCAACAGGGGACTCCAGGTGATGCCCAGCAACAGATGCGCCCCTGGTCTCGCGTTTGTATTTTGCTGTTGGGCTTCTCACCCTTGTGTTTAACAGTCTTAGTTGTGGGAGGCTGGGAGCCAGCAAGGGCAGGGGGCGGGGCCAGGGCAGACAGAGGGCGGGGCCAGGGTGGATGGGGCGGGGCTAGCATGGACAGGGCGGGGCCAGGATGGACAGAGGGCAGAACTAAGGATTGGCCAGAATTTTTGCTAGTCACTAACGTTTCCATTTTTTTTTTTTTTGAGACAGAGCCTCACTTTATTGCCCAGGCTAGAGTGAGTGCCGTGGCGTCAGCCTAGCTCACAGCAACCTCAAACTCCTGGGCTCAAGCAATCCTGCTGCCTCAGCCTCCCAAGTAGCTGGGACTACAGGCATGCACCACCATGCCCGGCTAATTTTTTTCTATATATATTAGTTGGCCAATTAATGTCTTTCTGTTTTTAGTAGAGATGGGGTCTCGCTCTTGCTCAGGCTGGTCTCGAACTCCTGAGCTCAAACAATCCGCCCACCCCGGCCTCCCAGAGAGCTAGGATTACAGGCGTGAGCCACTGCGCCGGCCACGGTTCCATTTTAAAACCTCAGGGTTGCCTGTAGTCCCAGCTACTTGGGAGGCTGAGGCAGGAAGATCCCTTGAGCCCAGGAGTTAAGGCCAGCCTGGGCAACATAGCAGGACTCTGTCTCTAAAAAATAGAAAAAACCAAAACCCCTCAGATTCCCGGGTTATGACTTCTTGATGCCTGGTGAAGTCAGTCTTTGGAAATTACTTTTTCTTTTTTTTTTTTTTTTTTTTGAGACAGAGTCTCACTTTATTGCCCAGTCTAGAGTGAGTGCCGTGGTGTCAGCCTAGCTCACAGCAACCTCAAACTCCTGGGCTCAAGCAATCCTGCTGCCTCAGCCTCCCAAGTAGCTGGGACTACAGGCATGTGCCACCATGCCCAGCTAATTTTTTCTATGTATATTAGTTGGCNCTGCTGCCTCAGCCTCCCAAGTAGCTGGGACTACAGGCATGTGCCACCATGCCCAGCTAATTTTTTCTATGTATATTAGTTGGCCAATTAATTTCTTTCTATTTATAGTAGAGATGGGGTCTCGCTCTTGCTCAGGCTGGTTTCGAACTCCTGAGCTCAAAGGATCCGCCCACCTCAGCCTCCCAGAGAGCTAGGATTACAGGCTTGAGCCACTGCGCCCGGCCGGAAATTACTTTTTCTTAAGTGAACAGTGGGATTGATTTTGCTTTTTTTTTTTTTTTCTTATTTTCTTTTGAAAGAAAAGATTCAAGGAAAGATTTTGCTTTTTTGTTATAACAACATACAGTACTACATATATATTCTTTTATTTGTTTGAAGTCTTTCATAATGCATTCTAAAACTCACATATAGCACTGAAGGATGATACCTTTAAAAAAATGGCCCCATAGTTGCACCAAACTCTCCCCCCCTTCCTCTGTGCTCCCTACCGTGGGATATTTCTCCACTTATTGGAGATGGTGTCACTTTCAATGGCTGAAGTTCTGGTGGTGACCAAAATTGAATTCAGGATGATTTGGTATCTAGCATGGCCTTTTGCCTGTCGTCGGTACTTAGGTGTTTCACCAAAGATGCCTCCAGCCCAGGCTGATGGCTCTCATTCCTCGCAGAGAATCAGCGTCAAGACTGGGCTTGTCCTTTCCGAGGCCAAATGGGAAGAACAGCACCGTTCAGATAATGTCACTTTTCTTGATTACCAGGTCTTCCCACGACAAATTACCACAACCTGGTGGCTTAACGGAACGGAAATAGATTCTCTTACGGTGCGGGGGGGGTGGAAAGTCTGGCATGGAGGTGGCAGTAAGGTTGGTTTCCCGGGGGCCCCTGTGGGAAAGTCTGCCCTGTGCCCCTCCTGGCTCTCGGGGTTCCCGCAGCAGCCCTTGGGGCTCCTCGGCTTCTGGACGCGTCTCCCACCTTTGCCTTCTATCCTCCTCCCTGCGTGTCTCACATTTCCCCGCCCGTCTCTTATAAGGACACCTGTCATGGGATTAGGGTTTGCCCTAAATCTGGGATAATCTCATCTTGAGATCCTTAATTCCTTCTGCAAAGATCCTGTTTCCAAAAAAGCTCACATTCACAAGCTCTGGGGGTTAGGATGTGTATACATATTTTTCGGGGTCACCAACCCACTGCACAGGGCTTTCCTCAAGCATTTTTGACAAGACCCTCCCATCAAAGAAGAGTAATCGTGTGCGGCATGCAGACTTATGCAGATTTTCCCCTCCGGTGGTGGACAGGGATGCTCTTATGGAAAATGCCATTCACCAGTGGCCAACTCCCCTTTGAGCCTTGCAATTCCCTTGGGCGGTAATTTTTGTGGGAGTGGGATGTTAAAGTGAAATGTCCATCCTGGAGTAGCCAATTGTCAAGATAAATAAAAGCCAAATTCTGTAAAACAATTTTAAAGACATTTACTCTGAGCCAAATTTGAGGACCATGACCCGGAGCCACACCCAAGAGAAGCCTTGAGCAAGTGGACTTGCTGTGGCTGGGTTACAGTTTGGTTTTATACATTTCAGGGAGACAGGGGTTACAGGTAAAGTCATAAATCAATATGTGGGAGGCGCACATTGGTTTGGGCCAAAAAAGTGGGGCATCTCAAAGTGGGGAGGGCTTACAGATTATAGGTGGGTATAAAGATTCTTTGACTTGTAATTAAGCTAAAGACATGAAGCTTTATCTAAAGCCTTGGCATGACATAGTTTTGTTGTGTAAATTAAGGACCTGCAGGTGTGTCTTGCATAGCCTTAGGCCCCTTAATGGGTTACAAAGGATGTCCCCAAGAAGGGAGGGGGGCATGATGAGGCATGCTGACCTCCCTCCTCCTGGCAGGCAGTTTACTTTTAGGATATTCCTTTGGCCACGAGGAGGTCCATTCAGTCGGCTGGTTGGGGGGGCGGTGAGCCTTAGGATTTTATTTTAGTTTACACAATGAAATAATAACCCTCTTCACTTGTGTCACGATGGATGGACTCCTCACCCATTAGCCCCGATCTACTGATAGGGAAACTGAGGCTGGGAGAAGTCTGAAGTCCTGCAGCTGGCTTGGTGGCAGATCTGGTTTTTGGACCCATGAAGTCTGGTTCTAGACCAGTTGGCTGTTCAGCTTCCGCTAGAACCTTCTCGGTTTCTGTCTCCGGGGTCTCTGCAGATGGTGGGGTCACTTTCGTTACAGCAGACACTGCATGTGGAAGGGCACGTTTGGGGGAAAATGCATTGGGTTTGGGACGTAACTAGGTGAGAGGTCTCTGTGGAATATGCAGGCATTCCCTCAGCCAGCAAATATATATTAAGCACCAACTGCATGCTCAGAGCCGCTTGGCTTTGGGGACACGACTGTGGACAATGCAGCAAGCCCCAGGCAGTGGAGCAGGGGTCAGTTGAAAGGGACCAGGCAGTGGAGCAGGGGTCAGTTGAAAGGGACAGAGACAGAGGAGGACAGAGCACGTGTTAGAGAGAGATAAGGACCCAAGGGAAGGAAAAGCAGTGCATGCGTGTGCACGTGTGTGTGTGTGTGTGTGTGTGTGTGTGAAAAGGGGCTCCAGGAGGCCTCAGGCGAGGGTGACCTTACAGTGAAGACCAGATGGAAGTGAGGGCCAGCCAGGTGGAGGTCACGACCTTAAGGTGGGAGGGCGACCAGTGCTGGAAGACAGAGGGGTGAGGATGGGGGGGGAGGTGGCTGCTGTAGCTCTCTCTTAAGGGCCTGGGGAGCCATGAGGTGTGGCAGATTCGCCCTGGATGGCTCAGGGCAGGAGGGGGATGCCCCAAGGAGCCAGAGAGGACAGCGTGGGTGGGGGGCCCCAGGGTGAGGCACAGGAAGCAGGTGCATGCGTTCCGGACACAGTGTGAAGGTAGAGTTGACTTTTGCCACCATCAGTGTTTAGCCTGAGCAGCAGCTCACAGGGAGGTGTCCCAGCTCCACTGTGCACTGGCGACCCCGCAGGGCGCCGTGTGGGGGCTGGGCGGGTGCCAGGACAGACATCCATCCGTGGGCAGCGGGGACACAGGGTGAGAACTAGGCAGGACTTGCTTGGAGGTGGAGGTCTAGTGGCTGTGGGGCAGAGGCAGTGACGCCTGAACTTTTCATTAGGTTGTTTTCAAACATGCAACAGAAAACGTCATAAAATTCCCCCAGCAACCCAGCCCGTCCTGTTTCGCACCCTGCCCGCCTCGACTTGTGGGTGTCCCCCAGATGGAAGGCCTTTCAGTCACACCCACACATACGTCACACCCCAGTGCTCCCCTGGAGCTCCCACTGTCGGGCGGGGCCTGGCCGGGCGCACCCGGGGCCAAGGAGAGCAGGAGGAGGAGCAGGTGGCGGTTACAGTTGGATTTGTCACTTAAGTGACTGGTGGCCTGAGCCCACAGGGGCAGACGGGGTTCAGAAAGCCAACTCCCAGGGGTGGCGGGAGGGCAGGAGTGGGGGGAGGGGCCCTCCTTGACCTTGGCTGCAGAGAGCAGTCCAGTGGGCGAGGGCAGGAAGACTCGCAGCAGGGTGTGTGGCTTCCATGATAATAGGGTTGGTTTCAGAGACTACTGCAGTCAATCTGCATGACAAGGGCTTTTATGTATCCTTTGAGATGGTGATGGAGAAGGGAGAGGGTGGAGGGGAAGAGTCCAGGCAGGTCCCCGCCTGTCTCTCTGCCTGGGGGGCGGGGAATGGAGGCCGGCGCCTAGGGGCCGGATGTCCCAGCGTGGTGTGTCGGGGTGTGGAAGGGCAGGGAGGGGTGCAGAGCACGGCCACAGGGCAGACAAGGCTTCTGGCCTGGGCAGCTCCATGTCTCTGATCTAAGCCAAGTTCTTAGCCTCAGTTTCCCCAGCTGCAAAACAGCTGACAGTCACACAGCCTGCAAGCTTCCCTCCATTAATTGAATTCCTACTCGGCACCAAAACCAGTTCTGGAGCCGCGCCAGTGTCATTTTGTTTACCTCCCCAAACCACAGGACTAGCGAGGGTGGTGGTCAGGCGCAGGAGGAGTTCTGAGTGTCTGAGCGAGTCGGGGGCCATCGTTCGCAACTCTGAAAGCTGGATGCTTCCGGATGGGCCAAGTGTGCCCCTCAGGGTTTTTTTAAAGACTCTCCAGCACCCAGGCTGGAGCACAGCGTGGTCGACACAGCTCACTGCAGCCTTGAACTCCTGCACTCAAGCATCCTCCTGCCTCAGCCTCCCGAGTAGCTGGGACTACAGGCATGCACCACCACGCTAATTTTTAAAAATTTTGTAGAGATGGGGTCACTACGTTGGTCACTACGTTGCCCAGGCTCGTCTGAAACTCCTGGGCTCAAGCCATCCTCCCACTTCAGCCTTCCAGAGTTGTGGGATTACAGGCGTGAGCCACCCGCCTGGCGCCCGGCCCCCACGGGGTCTCGTATCCCATCTAGAAATACTTTATGGACTAGTTTGTGCCTGTCTGGGTGTGAAATGCTGTGCTGAATGTTCACAGAGGTGCCTGTGTGTGGAGCTTCTGCACAGCAAATTGCAAGGCCGGGGGAGCATGTACATTTTATTTATATATGTGTGTGTGTGTGTGTGTGTGTGTGTGTGTATATATATAACCTTGAGCATGAAATACCTCTTTTTTTTTGAGACAGTCTCACTTTGTTGCCCAGGCCAGAGTGAGTGCCGTGGCGTCAGCCTAGCTCACAGCAACCTCAAACTCCTGGGCTCAAGCAATCCTGCTGCCTCAGCCTCCCAAGTAGCTGGGACTACAGGCATGCGGCACCATGCCCGGCTAATTTTTTTCTCTATATATTTTTAGTTGGCCAATTAATTTCTTTCTATTTTTAGTAGAGATGAGGTCTCGCTCTTGCTCAGGCTGGTTTCGAACTCCTGAGCTTGATCGATCCTCCCGCCTCAGCCTCCCAGAGTGCTAGGATTACAGGCATGAGCCATCGCACCTGGCCATGAAATACCTCTTGATCACAAAGTGCATATAAAAAGTCCTCTAATCTAGTGCCAACCAGCTGATCTAGAAAACATGGGCCCGGCACTGACCCTCTGACCAGAGCTGGGAAGAAGTGGGGCTGGAGAAGTGAGAAGGGACACCAGGCTTGTTATAATCCCATTTTTGGGGTATTTTTATTTAAACTCAGCCTAGGGAGAGCACTCAGGTAGCTTAAAGGATGTGTTTGTAAGGTTTTTCAGAGGCGGCGAAAAGAAAAGACAGACACAGAGAAAAGAGTGGGGGCCAAACCACGTGGCTTTATTCTGGGGCCCCAAGAGGGGGGGCCCCAGAAGTCGCCGCTGTTTGAAGGGGCTGAGGCCTTTTATATCCTTTGGGCCTGGCTAGGGACTTTTGGCGGGAAGAGCTGGGGATTTTAGGAGGGGCTGGAGGTATTTGTGGAATCCAAATATTTGGTATTTGTGGGAGCCAAAACGTTCTTATCCAGGTGGACATCTGGGTGTGGATCCTCTCAGCGGGGCCTGGCAGTTTTGTCCTTGGCAGGTCTGGTCTCATGAGCCTTTTCTTTTTGGATCTAGGGAAGGGAGGGGGCCCCGCCACTAGCCTTACAGTGTTCCCTTCCAGCACGTCAAAGAAACAAAGCCACAGCTGGAACAAACTAACAAGAGTATTGGTTTCGAACTCCCTCAGGACCTTGAGCAGCCTGCCTCAGCTTCCCAGAGTGCTGAGATTATAGGTGTCAACAGAAAAAAGCCACACTCTGTAAAATAATTTTACTTTATTTAATTAATTTATTTATTTAGAGACAGAGTCTCACTTTGTTGCCCAGGCTAGAGGGAGTGCTGTGGCGTCAGCCTAGCTCACAGCAACCTCAGTCTCCTGGGCTCAAGCAATCCTCCTGCCTCAGCCTCCCGAGTAGCTGGGACTACAGGCATGCGCCACCATGCCCGGCTAATTTTTTCATATATATTAGTTGGCCAATTAATTTCTTTCTATTTATAGTAGAGACGGGGTCTCGATCTTGCTCAGGCTGGTTTCGAACTCCTGACCTCGAGCAATTCACCCGCCTCAGCCTCCCAGAGTGCTAGGATTGCAGGTGTGAGCCACCACGCCCGGCCATGCAAAATAATTTTAAAGACATTTATTCTGAGCCAAATCTGAGCACCATAACCTGGAGCCACTGCCAAGAGGCCTTGGGCAAGTGGGCTCGCTGTGGCTGGGTTACAGTTTGGTTTTATACATTTTTAGAGAGACAGGGGTTACAGGCAAAGTTACAAATCAATACATGAGAGGCACACATTGGTTTGGCCCAAAAAGGTAGGGAATCTGGAAGGGGGGGCTTACAGGTTATAGGTGGGTTTAAAGATTCTTTGGCTGGCAATTGGCTGAGAGTTAGACTTTATCTAGAAGGCCAGAAAGAATATGCTCAATTTAAGACAAGTGTGTGAGCACTCTGGGAGGTCCAGACAGGAGGATGTTTTAAATTTACGATAGGCATCTGCTAGGGTGCTTGAGTTAAGATAGGGGCTTCTTATCTTCTAGGTGATGTTAACACCATACTAGTATCAGATTGGGAAATAAACCACCGCTTTGTTTGGTTAACAAAAGCTGTGTGGTGGCAATTTACTATTTGTCAGGCCGGCCTCCTTAGGAAAGAGTTTTGAGCAAAAGAAAAAGATCAGAGTTCCGTCCTCACAGGCGTGAGGCGCCACCGCGCACCCTGCCTAGGGTATTGGATGACAACCCAAAGTGTGGAACAAACATGAGTCCACTGGCGCAAGTGAACGCCTAGGTGGTCGGGGGAGAGGCAGGACTCTCCGGGCAGGAAGAGGTGTGTAGACTCGGCCCTGGAGGAGGTGGGTGTCCGCCTGCTCCCAGTGTGGGCTGCCCTCGTGACTTCCTTCCAAAGGGGACAGCACAGGGGTCACCTTACAGAGGAGAAATCAGACACTCTCGGCCTCAGCCAGGGGATCAAGGTCGCCAGCAGCGGAGCGAGGCCATGTTGGCAGGATATGTCCTTGCCTCGAGGGGGAGGCCCTTCAGCTCTGTGGCCGCCCCCCACACCCGCGGCCCCCATTTATGCAGGAAGGAAAGGACAGAGGAAGCCCAGTGGAGGGATGTCTTGCACATTACTCAGCCGACTCCTCCAAACGGTCAAGGTCATCGAAAACAAAGTCTGAGAAAGGGTCGCAGCCAAGAAAAGTGTGAGGAGACGTGAGGACTAAACGTCATGTGGGGCTCCTGGGACAGAAAAAAGATATGAGGTGAAAACTAATGACATCTGAATAAAGTATGGACTTCGGTTAACTGGGAACCTTCTAGCCTTTAAAATACTAATGTTAGGGCCGGGCGTGGTGGCTCACGCCTGTAGTCCTAGCACTCTGGGAGGCCGAGGCGGGAGGATCGCTCAAGGTCGGGAGTTGGAAACTAGCCTGAGCAAGAGAGAGAGACCCCGTCTCTACTAAAAATAGAAAGAAATTAGCGGGACAACTAAAACTATATAGAAAAAATTAGCCGGGCATGGTGGCTCATGCCTGTAGTCCCAGCTACTTGGGAGGCTGAGGCAGGAGGATCATTTGAGTCCAGGAGTTTGAGGTTGCTGTGAGCTAGGCTGATGCCACAGCACTCTAGCCCAGGCAACAGAGTGAGACTCTGTCTAAACAACAACAACAACAAAAAAAAACCCTCAAAAGCAGCACACACAGATAAAAGCAAAATATAACACACTAGCGTTCTTTTTTTTTTTTTTTTTGAGACAGAG
>VSMD01036667.1:0-233165 GCA_008750895.1 Mirza zaza
TCCAGAAGAAAGGGTTGGTGACCTTGAATCTAATATACAGAAATTATTCAATCTGAAGAACAGAGGAAAGAGATTGAAAAAACCTGAGCTGAGGCTCTGTGACGTAGGTGAAAATATCAACTGGTCTAACACATGTGTAATTGGAGTCTGAGAGAGAGAATGTACAGGATATGGGACAGAAAAATATTAGTTGAAGAAATAATGGGCCAAATATTCTGAATTTGGTAAAAAAAAAAAAAATCAGTCTGAAAAACCTAGAATCTCACCAAAACCCAAACAGAATAAAAATATGAAGAAAACTACACCTGAGTACATCATAGTTAAACTGCTGAAAACCAAAGAAAAAGAAAAAAATTAAAGCAGTCACAGAGGAAACAAGATATGTTAGATATAGGGGAACAATGATAGGAGTGATGTTTACAAAAAGAGAAGAGAAAAGAAAAATAACAGAAAAATAATGAAAGAAAGAGATAAAGTGGCAATCAAGAACTCTATTAATATACCCAGAGTAAGTAGCCCTCACAAATGAGTGAACTAAAGACATTTTTAGATTAAAAATGAGAGAGTTTGTCACCAGCAGACTTGGCTTTCAAGAAATACTGAAGAAAGTTCTTTAGGATGAAAAGAAATAATATCAGATGAAAATTCAGGTCTACTAGAAGAAATGAAGAGAACCAGGAGTGGTAACTATGAGAGTAAACATTAAAAAATATACTTTTTTCCTAATTTCTTCATGACAACTATCTGTTCATATGTATACAGATATATGTATACATCTATAGACATAGATATATAGAGAGAGATTCACACACATACACACATATGGACATACATCAGAGATATTGCAGGTTTGGTTCCAGATCACTGCAATGAAGTGAATATCACAACAAAGCAAGTCACACAATTATCTTTTTGGTTTTCCAGTGCATATAAAAGTTCTGTTTACACTGTACTGTAGTCTATTAAGCGTACAATAGCATTATGACTAAAAAATGTAAATATCCTAATTAAAATATATTTTATTGCTAAAAATTACTTACACAGAGACACAAAGTGAGCACATGGCATTGGAAAAAATAGTGCTTATGCACTTGATTGACACAGGGTTGACACAAAGCTTCAATTTGTAAAAAAAAAAATATGCCATGTCTGCAAAGTACAATAAAGCAAAATGCAATATAACAATGTATGCCTGTATGTATGTGTGTGTGTATACACATACTCATTGCTTATATGTACATATATGTATCGCTTATATTATCATAACATTTGCAGATGTGAAATATGTGAAAATAATAGTACAAAGGAGAGAGTAAAATTATACATCTATGAAGTTATTAGGCTTAACCTCAAATGGGACAGTATTAAGACTAAGTGAACTATATTAAGTTAAGGATGAGTGTTGCAATCCTCAGAGGAAACAAGGATCTTCATTACAAATCCACTAGCAAGTGTCATTCACATGTTTATTCTTACATCATTTTTCACTGCTAGCCACAGTCTAAGTTAGTAAAAGCAATTCTCTTTATGGTACAAAAGTAATTTGGTCAAGATAAGCAGCTTTTTTTTTTAATGATCTGGCGTGAAAGGGGAATAAAATTCAATGCATTTTATATCCCTGAGTGTTATATTTCTCGGATCTAAACTTTTGGTGAGATCTAACATCTAATAAATCCTTAAATTGTTATGCCTTGTGGTGTTAGCTGTAGCCTTCCCCTGGGAAAGCCTGTGTCACAAATACGGAATTTTCTTCTTGTTTTATTTACCTTTGCCTTTGAAAGCTTGGATCAGTGTTTTGTACACCATGTGTATTTTTATATCAAAGCCACAAAATCCCAAAGAGAATTTATGAAATATTTAATGGCATATACTGATCATTAGAATGGCTACTTACAATTTCTAATTAATTATATTGAATAATGGAGATTCTATACTGTGGCAGAAAACATACTTTCAAAGGAATAGTACATCTTCCTATACCGTTTGCATTTGGATCCGATCCACAAATCTTTCAGAGAGCTCTACTCTACAAATTGTCATCCTCAAATCCAATAACCTGAATTGTTGACATATCTACACATTGACTAATATCATATTGTTACATTACACATATAATTCATTGTTTTACACACAATGGCAGGTGATAATGTGATATTTTTAAGACACTCAAAAAGACTAATATGATAGCATTTATTTGTTAAAAATGCTCTGGCTCCATGCACTCAATTCTAACAGAAACAAGAACATGGAATGTGTGATAATCTTACAGGTTTCTCTCTTGGCAAAGATTGCCTTCTGTTGGACAATTTGCCCTTAAGCATTCTATTTCTGGATCAGATTTTGATTAGGAATTAAAAATATTGAGCCTTGAGTCAAAATAAAAGGAATAGAATTATTTAAAAAAGAGACTACAGTCATACTATCTCCATTTAAAAAAGAAAGCAGAGTTTAAGAGGAATCCTTGAACTTTGAGACCATATCCCTGGTTATAAATGGTTTAGCTCATTATTTTAAGTGGGCACAATGCACATTATTTGGACAGGGGGATTCTTTTTAAAAAGTGTTTATTCTCCCTGGACTCCCATCAGACAGACCTGCCTGACTTCTGAGGCTGGCCTGTCACTTTTGAACTTCCGGGTGGACCACGTATTGTCTCCCAGTCTGTCCTGCCTGGGGTTCATCAGACTGTGGGTTCACCTCATTCATCCCAGGGTCTGGCCCAGCTCAAGAGACTAAAATCTTAGTCCAAACCAGACTCCATTACCCAGACAGAGATTTTGTGGATCAAAGATATAGGTAGGTTTGGCGTCAGTATGGAATACCCTTAATGCAATGTCCAGCAAGGACATAAGCTATATGCAGTTGATTCAGGAAAAAGTACTCAGCATCTGTTCTTATCATCTTTCTAATGAAATAAATGAAAAAAAAAATGAACACTATGCTTATTAACAGCTATAACTCTCACAAGGAATGATTGCAAATACTCATTAAGACAGCAGTAGAATTCAAAATGAGTTTGTCTAACTTTGAACAATGGTGCTGTTCAGAATGAAAGGAAAAAAAATTCCACATAGAAAGTTCAAGTAATATCACATAGTCTTAAGAACAAAAGCCAGTTCAAAGGGCAAAAGCAAAATCAAACGGCAGTGAGAGGCCAAGCAGAGGGAAATGATAAAGCAAAGAACAGAAGAATTCTAAGAGTTAGGAATGACCACATGTTGCAAATACATCAGTCAAAATTGGATGTTATTTCCAAATTAGTTACCACATCATCTTCATAAAAATTCCTCCCCAGAACAAAACCTTGCGTAAGGATGTTAAAGTTTGCAATTTATTTAATACAGGGCCTGAAATACATGTATCATATTAGTTGCAAAAGTCAAACAAGTAGAAAGCATATATAAGTCAAGAATAATCAAAGCTTAAACTATAATCCAAGAATAATCCATAATCTCCAAAGTGAGAATTATGGACAAGGATTTGAGCAACGGGTTATGCTGGGACAGGAAATGGGAAAATAGTTTAGTTGGACATAAGTATAAAATATATAAAAATGATCACAGAATCTTAGCAAGGCTATGAGACTGGATCCATCACATGTGCATTGGCAGAATGGGGTTCTCTACCTTAGAATGTGCATGGAGAGAAGAGGTTACATGATTTGTAATCTTACAGAGATCCAACTCCAATTTTGAAAATTAAAAAAAAAAACAACAAACATTTCTGTTGAGGAATAAGAGTAATAATCATGTGGTCTAATATTAAAAATTGAGCTAAAAATAAACTAAGAGTGATAATAAATAAGTTCAGTCTGTCCCTGGCTCATTTATTCCCTCCCGGTAGTTAATTGCCTCTTCTAATCCATTATAGATATTTTCACCTTAGATTTCCTTAGCTCCTATGTTATCTCTGCTCACTGCTTTAAGATCACTGTGATTATTATTTGTCATGTCTTTCTTGCCCCACTAATGTGTAAAATTTAGATAATCTGCTTTTCCAAAGGACAGTCATTAAGCTATTAAGGGAATTAGGTTAGGTCCCCAAATATATGAGGAAGCAACATAAAACACTGTCACCATGTATAGAAAAGAGACAAATGAAAGGAATTTGGTTGTATTCTACAACCATCTTGGTTATATTTTACAACCAAACAACTTTGGGTTAAACAAAAACAACTATCAGTTTTTGACATGCTGGCTTAGTTTGTGCAACAATTATTAATTTGTGGAGGATCACGTCAAGTGCTGAGCAAGGGACACAAAATACTAAGATAGGGGCTAAGCCCTCAGAGGATTAATAGTCTTGTCAGGAACATGAGACTAGAATGGAGCCCAATCGTACCAACAACACCAAGGGGAATCAGAGAAGGGAAAGCTCATTTCCAGAAGACAGAGATCAAGAAGCCTTCAAGGTGAGGGTGGAGATGGAATTTTGAGGCAACATTTCTAGGAATGTTAATAACAGAAGCAAGTCTGTTCAAGGCACGGTAGCAATGCCATTAGGTTGGCGCAAACGGTTAGGAACCTCCAAGAAATCTGAAGACTGTGTGCACCACAGTTTGAAAATCATGGTATAGGATCTGACTACTCATGGTCTTCCTTAGCTGTCTCAGAAATCTGTAATTTTTCTTACCGATAAGGGGAGAAACTGAAAGTTATTTGAGTATGGAAATTGGCTGATGGAGGTGGTATTTAAAAATGATGATACTGGGAGCAAAGTACAAGGAGCAATGAAATTGGGAAAGGAAGTGAAATGGATACAAAGCAATGAGATAATAAACGGTTGTCCAGTTCAGAACACTGGAGGAGGCAAACCACTTTGGGACAAAAATAAATAAATATTATTTTTCATGATGAAAAAAAAATATATAGCAGCTTTTAGGAATGGTGGATTATTTACCATCACGCATACCCAAAGGTCATGCTTTTTGTTTTTAACCTTCTGTTGCAAATAGTGTCATCCTTAACTAAGAATCTAATGACAAATCCTCTTTGGAATGTTATTCCAAAGTCTCTTTGGAATATCTGCAGATGATCAAAAGAACTTGAAATGCTTTCTTGTTGCTTTTAAAATGTGAGTGGGGGAAAAAAAAAATTGCTTTTCAAAATACCAGCTGTAGGATGAATTTCCGGAAAATGTAGCTTTACATGTTTCCCTTCCTTTTCTTTTAGCCCAAATAATCTGTGTATATTTTCAATACCTTTTTCTCTGATATCTTTTCATATTAACCATAAGCTAATGAATGGCGGGTAAAGAAGGAAGGGGAGGGAAGAAACTCTGTCCATTTGAAAAAGAGTTCATTATTTTTGCTCTGTTTTGCAGAGTGTCATTTTAAATAAGTGCTAGCCTGGAGAAGGTTTTTATTGTTTTGAACCACAGGCTTTATATTACCTTAAAAAAAAAAAAAAAAAACTCTCAGCCGCAAGTTGGATGCTTCTGGCAGCGGTACAAATCTAGCACCACCCAGGGAGGGAGCGTGTTTGCTTCTTTGCTCATTTCTGTCAGGGTTGAGGAATGCTGGACATCCAAAGATAAAGGAGGCTGCGACACATTGCTCCCCAGCCCTACACCTTGGGCCTCCTTTTGCAAGACACAGGTGAGTACATTGCTGTGCTTACTTCAAGCAGAGCGTCCTAGCTAACTGCTGGCCAATGCTGAGTCCAGTGCATTCGGCTCTGCAGATGCAGAATGGGTCTCCTCCACATCTTCAGAGAGCTCAGCTTGGCCTGGCTTAGGTCATAAGGTTCTTACTCCACCCAATAAATTCCTGAAAAGGTCCTTTTGTGTTTTATTCTTATTTATATCTTTGCATATCACTTCGCAGCATGCTTTTCTCTAGCCTATAAAAAAAAATAAACCCACTAAAACAGCAACCGAATGTCTGTTTGTTTGTTACAAACCCATGCCTAGTTATTAATCTATTATTCTTTCACATTCAGAAATTGTAAGATCCTATAGCTATCTGTGTTGCTGAACAATGAAATGCCATCTAAAGTTTTCGATTCAATATTTTAAAATAACGCAAATAGATAAAATGTAAGACTTGACATTGGACAGTGAACTGGAAGACTATAGAAATAAAATTTTCCCATAATATGGCAGTAGTCTCTAAATATAAAACGCAATGTTATAAATTTGGGTTCTTAATGAATTTTTTATATCACAAATTCTGTTTCCACTTAGATGTCAGAAACTGAGCTGGAAAAGATAAAAGTAAGAACAGCTGAGCCTTTTGAAAATGATAAAAATAACATTTCTTGGTTGAAAGAAGGTAAGTCTTCTTGCTTTTGATTTTCTATTGGTGTGAAAATTTTTATAAGCAAGGAATAGCATAGGAGAATGAGAAAAAGTACCCTGGCAGTTCAAATGATATTAGTATTTCTGATTTTCATTATTGTTATTATTTTTAACACACACATGTGGCCTAAGTGGTCATTTGAGGATCTTTAATATTGAAATGCTTCTTATGGCCCCTGTGATGCGGGAAACATAGATTACTTTGTTGCTAAGACTTAATATGCATTTTCAATTCAGAAACATAGTATCTGGGAGGTTCTTATAGTGCTGTAGATTTTTTTTCCTTTATAGGAAAAAAATTATTAGCCAAAAAAATATTAGCCAAGAAGACTAATTTGAGGACAAGTATTTTTAAATAATAATCACAGAAAGGAACGCACGCTGTAGCAAAGGATGTCTACAAATAGAATCGCCATTCACTGCAATTAGAAACGCCACCTTCCCAGGGGAGAATGCTGTTGGCCACGGTGCAGCATGCGTAAGACAGTTGCTTGAAATACACACACAAATCGATATGTTCTCCTATGATGAGTACAAATTTGCGCACTTTCGAAAACATCTCTAAACCTGTGATTATTTACTAGAAGGCTTGATTTTATAATCTTTTGATTTTATGAACACCTTTAATGTCTCTTAAAAGAAACTGATTTGATATTTTATCTAAATAGGTGTGTCGTATCTTTTTCCTCATTTTATAAATCTATGAAATTGTAAAGGGACAGCTCTTAAGTAACTGAAATTTTTTAAAATTGTTTTATGAGGTCATAGGAGGCCCTAATAAACATGTCAAGTAAGTTATACAACACCAAATAATAGTAATAATAATATTAACAACATCCACAATGTTTATTGACATTTATGGATGATTATGCTGAATCATCGTGACAACCCTATGAAGCAGTTACTATCCCCAATTTACCAATAAGAAAGCAGAGCCTTAAAGAGTTCAAGTGACTTGCCTAAAATTACAAAATTAGGAAGTGCGAGAGCTGGGATTCAATGCCAGGTTGTGTGATTCCACAGCATGTGAGTTGAAACACCACCTCATTGTGTTCCAAAGGAAAAAATGTTTAAGTTACTTGTCAGGATGTGATCTGTGCTCAAAAAAGCTTTTCCTACAGTGTTTCAATCAACACCTCCAACTTCATCGTACCCTCATATCCACTCTTGTCCTAAATCCCACCCTACCCCCACCCTCATTTTTAAAATGTTTACTTTTCTAAAAAAGATCATTCCTTCTGCCCAACTGCCCACAACCACATTTAACAGTGGAGGGTAAAAGTTAATACAGACATAAAGTGTTCTCAGAATCGTTTCCTTTAGAAAGCCACAGGGCTAGAAAACTCTCTAGCCTCCTTTTTATTAGAAGGTCTTTTAAATAGAATTCTTTAAATACAAGGTAGAAGAAAAAAAATTTTAACTTGCAGCAAAGATCCCCCTGTGTTTTTCTTACGAATCCCAAATCCATGAAGACAGAGATGTTCTTCATTACTACTCACGGTGAAGTTTGTATTATTTATTTTTACTTTAATTGCTGCATACTATCGATGTCCTATGGAAATAATGATGAAATTGATAGACCAATCAATTGTTTCCTGATGAATTTTCTTTTTAAAAAAATTGTGCCCATTAAGTCCAACTTGGGCATTGAATTCTTGTAATCTATAAAATCTAATTTCCCAGGTGACCTGTTTTATCTCATTTGGACACTTCATTTAAGCTACACTCAAATTATGTTTACTATATTTCATAAAAGGAAATTGAGCCAGATGCTAGATGACAACATCTTAATTGGGAATTATCAGGATGAGTTAGTTTTCAAACATAATGTCTTTTTTTTTTTTTTTTCGAATGTTAAAAAAAAAAAGTATATGGGTTGGTTTATTAAAACAATAAAGAAAAGAAAGACAAACTGGTGCAGTAAAAAGAGAGTGGCATTTGAAGTCAGGCAGGCATAGTGTTTAAATCTCAGCTCAGCTACCTACTAGCTGCTGTGTGACTACAGCATGCCACTTGCCTTCCCTGAGCCTCGGTTTCATTAGCTGGGGACGAGAATATCTGCTTTCTGAAACTATGGGCATGAGCTCGTACTAGTTCTCTGCTTCTTTTCCTCTTAAAAGCATGCTTCAGAGTAGTCATGTTTTTTGAGAGCTTGGTTCACACCTTGAGCAATCTGGAGTAGCAATAGTGCTGTGTATTTTTATAGCACTTTCTATGCACTCCTTCAGGTGACATCTACGACAGCCCGGTGTGCAGTAGTATTGTCCCCATTTTGCAGATTAAGTGACTGAGGCGTAGAGAGACTTTGAATCTTGCTCAAACTTGTAGACCCGGTAATCGGCAAATTGAATCTCAAACCCAGGTCTTCCAGTTCCAAATCCTGTTCTTTTTTTATTAAATCACTTTATCACAGTGGCCTTCTCAACAGTCATCAATCAGAATTTTAATTTCGTCAACCTCCCCTTCCCCCCATCCTTGCTTTAAAAAAAATAATAGATGATTTAAGTTGTTCCAAAGATTTTTTTTCCCCCCCATAGATGACAAAAGTGGTTGCATCTCACATCACAGTGCCTTTGTTGCCTCCCCCTGGAATGCCAGCTGAATACTCCTCATTGCTAAAATATGGGTTGTCATGGCAATGCCTTATTACAGTTGGGGCACTTTGCTAGAGTGACTTAGACAAAACACTGAGGCAGCACCTGGCCTCAGAGTGACCACGCAGCCAATAGGCGTTGCCATCATCATTGCTGTTCTAAGTACTGCTGTTCTTTCTAGCTTCCCAGCCTCAAACATTCATGCCATTTATCCAACTCAATGTGGATTAATCATGGCATGACTAGAAACAAGGTATGAGCATGACAGAGAACAATATGAAAAATAAAGGAAACATACTCATGCTCAAGGAGCTCATTCTTCTATCATCTCATTCAATCGGCTTGCTTTTGCCAGAAGGGCATAGAGGCCATTACTTGCCTTTACTCAGTTGACTTAGGGGCCTGTCAAAGAGATGGTGAAATCCACAACCAGAGCCATCATCAACAATTAGGGTATACAGTGTTTGAGAAACACCACTGGCAGACCCAAAAATGCATCTGTTTTAAAATGAATTGAATCTTGTTTCACCGTCTCTCCAATCGTTAGGCCTCTACCAATACCAGTCACGTTGCCTCTGAATTCTAGACTTCTCAAATTTTAGACTCCTCTGATTCCCAGGTCCCTACTTAAGGAATTCAGGATGCTACAGGGGAAGCCGAGGAGTAAAAGCTTAAAAATAAGATAGGTGACTCTGAAGAAAAATATCTGGGGACCACACTCGGAGAAACCCTGTCTTAAGAGAATCCGAGGAACAAGGTGTGATTTTGAGATAAGTGCCAGGCAAGAAGGGCTGCTGTATGCAGTCGTGGACCAGCGTGGTCTGGGAACCCCGGTTTTGATAGTTGGCTTGTATGGGTGAAGAGAAAGAGATAACACTAGAAGCAAAGGCATTACAGGCGGGAAGATGCCTATTTTGGTGCTAGGGAAATGGGCACATTGTCTAGCTATTTGTGCATGGATTAACACAAAACAAGGGGAGAGAAAAGATTGTGTGCTGACTGTATGTTAAGTAGTTGGACACTTGTTCTGTGTTGTCACTGAAGATCTGAGGGCAGAGACTGATATATTGAAGCAAGGTTTGGGTCTATAAATCTACAAATCTGTGACAGGTAGGCAGAGTCGGGTGAGGCAGGCAGAGGCCAGGTTAAGGGAGGAGGGAGGTGACAACTAAAACAGCAATAAAGAGAAAAACATGACCTGAATAAAAGTCATATCAAAGAGAGGAAGAAAATAGGCCCAAATGTGAAAAACTTTATGGAGGAAAAATTGATATAACATAGAAATTGGGGGAAAAAAATTACAGGTGGAATAGGATGGCATGTAATACCCCATTAAACCAAGGAGCATTCTGGGTAACCATTTCAGTGCTTGTAGCTTACACCATTTGATACGGAAGAGAAACAGCAAGATGAAGGGATGGAAGCCCTTAAACTGTTGTCATTTGCAGTTTAAAATCACAGCATCACCAGCGTTTGAAGTGCACACCATTTCTTATAACGTCTCCTGATTTTTCAGGGAATTTAAATTTCTATGTGAAATCTTCTGATTGTCAAAGCTTAGGCAATAATAATAATAACAATGACAAAACAAGAAAATATCATTCAGGACACATGAAACCAGGTCCAGGGGTCTGTTTCAGCACAGAGACTGCCAGTTTGTAACTTGTGTTCTAGGAAGGGACATTTCTAAACAAAATGTAATACAATTTCCTGAAAACTGGTTTTTCACAAACATTGCTGCATCTATCCACCGTGTTTCCCCGAAAATAAGACAGGGTCTTATATTTATTTTTCCTAAAGAAGACACCCCAGGGCTTATTTTCAGGGGGTGTGTTATTTTCCCCTCCAAGCCTCAGCTTGCAGCACGCACAGGATGGCCGGGACCCGACAGGGGGAGCCGACCTTGTTGGTGGGGCTGCCCGCACCTTTCCGGTCACCTCTGGGACAGTAGCTGTCGCGATGGGGCAGATGAGAAGGACTGCTCATCTTCTTCACAGCTCCTCACAAAATGCATGGGTTATGCAGATGCGCTGTGTAGCCACGCCCGTCACTAGGGCTTATTTTCAGGGTGGGGCTTCTATTGCACAAATGCTTAGAAATCCTGCTAGGGCTTATTTTATGGGCAGGTCTTATTTTTGGGGAAACACGGTATAGCTCTCTCTGTACACACACATACATATTTAAATGTATGAGCAAAGTCAAGACACCAATCATTTGACCTAAAAATGTGAAATTAAGAATATTGAAATAAAATTTTTGTCCTTCAGAAAACTAGCTACCTGTAATTGTTTTAGTGGACCATTCTCTGCACAGTTGGAACAAGGAGGGGCAAAGCAAAATCATCCCAAGTTGCAAGTGTACCCTCAATGCACCAAAGCAGTAGTTTTGCAATCTAACCAGGCATCAGCTTTGTCCAATAACTGTCAAGTTCGGTGGTACCCCAATGGGAAAATTCATACTTAGAGAAAAAAACTTGACCAAAAAAGTGGGAATGAAGGGAATGAAAAAGCTTTTCTCTCACCTTTCATAAATGCTAAGAAGAAAAGAGTGTGGCAGATGAGAATTCTGCAGTTATTTTGGACTGGATGTAGTGTCTTTTCTGTAAGCACTCACATGGTGATCACAGTCTTTGGTGATTTAAAAATCATTATTTAGGTTTATTTTAGAGGAAACTCTCCTAAATTTACTTAGTACTTATGTAGAGGAGTTGGGTCACCAATGACTTGGCACCTTGAATATACTGGTTATCGTTTAATCAGGATTAATGAATATTAGAGACTAATAATCCAAAATACTGGCAAAGAGTTTAGAGCTCCAAAAACCCAGGTTCCAAATATTCCCTTTTCAGCATAGTGCAAAACCTTAAATGCATAATACAAAAATCCTATCTCATTCCTGAACTTCCATGTTTGCTTTCAAATGAGATGAAGTGAGACTCTTACTGACATTATTGACGTTCATAAATTCACTGGACTTCCTCTAGTTCCAAGTGAAGGCAACTTACTTCATTTGCTCAAAAAATAATTTCAGACCATGAACGTTAAAACAATTCCAAAAATAGGCATTTTATTCAATTCAGCAACCATTTGACGTGGCTCCTCTTGATCTCATAGACAACAGACAAGCCAAAGAAATAAAGATGGCCAAAAATGAAAATGTCATAGTCCCTGCTCTCAAGGAACTCATGTGCCTAAGTGCTTTATTATAATGACTAAACGTTAAACCATGCTAATTCTGTCACTCAGATAATTCTCATTTCTAAAAGGGCTGGTTTTTTTGTGTGTGTCTAGCTTAAAAATTAAGCCCCACTCATGCCTATTTTAAATTGTTAATTTCCACAAATAGCATATCTTGAGATTCCTATTTTAAGTAAACACAGGAAACGAATCATTCACTTTTTTTCTGTAGTGTTCATTAATTTATGAAAGCGTGTTACCAAATAACCAAAATAGGAGTGAAGGAAAGGTAATAGCCAAATAGGATGCTGTTTTGTTCTGTTTTAAAGCGTAGCCAATAGGAAAAATTGGCTGTGAAAATATACCCTTGCAAGTCCTATCAATAAGTAAAACAAGGACATCAAGAAGATCATTTCACAAGGGTAATTGAAGCTTTGAGACAAGATGATGTGATAGAGTTTGGCGTTCTTTAGAGAACCGTTCTTTAGAATCAGCAGTCAAGGAAGTTCTCTCCAAGGGAAAGTCATTTGAGCTGAAACTTATATAACAAGAAAGAGCCAACCGTGCAAAAATCTGGGAAGAGCATTCCACCTGGCAGAGGAGCCAGAGGGAAGACAGTAGGGCTCAGAATGGCTAGACAGGAAGGAAGAAGGAAGGAAGACAACAGGAAGGGAGAGAAGGAGGAAAACAAAGGTGTATAAGTTGGAAATAATGCTAGACCTTGCTGGCCAGTCAGGAAACTGAATATTTTTTTCCTGATTGGAATTAGAAGTCACTGGAGAGTCTAAACAAGGAAATATAAGCCATCATTCACATTGCATGAGGAAAAGAGGAGGAAGCAGAAATAAAATAGGAGACAATTGCAGCTGACCAAGCAAAACATGATAACTGGGATAGGATAAAATGGTGAATGTGGGGCCGGGCGCAGTGGCTCAGGCCTGTCATCCCAGCACTCTGGGAGGCCGAGGCGGATCGCTCGAGGTCAGGAGTTCAAAACCAGCCTGAGCAAGAGCGAGACCCCGTCTCTACTAAAAATAGAAAGAAATTAATTGACCAACTAAAAATATATAGAAAAAATTAGCCGGGCATGGTGGCGCATGCCTGTAGTCCCAGCTACTCAGGAGGCTGAGGCAGGAGGATTGCTTGAGCCCAAGAGGTTGAGGCTGCTGTGAACTAGGCTGATGCCACAGCACTCACTCTAGCCTGGGCAACAGAGCGAGACTCTGTCTCAAAACAAAAAATGGTGAAGGTGGAAGAGAGGGAAGTGGATTGGGGATCTATCTGGAGGTAGAACCGACAGGACTGCCTGGCGCCTTGGTTGTGGGCAGGCAGAAAGAAAGGCCCCAAAGGCTGGCTCCTGCCTCGAGACACTGCAAAAGGGTAATGCTGAATGCAGAAGTGTGAGAGAAACTGGCTAGAAAAGGGAGACTCAGAAGATCTGGGTGGGGCAGGTGACACGTGAAATGCCTCCGAGACATCCTCATGAAAATTACCAACTGGGCAATGGGATATGTAAGATCACTTGACCTACTTTGAGTAGTATTGACAAGGGAAGTCTCCTTGAGATTTCGCTTAGACCTGAAGGATTAGAAAGCAGCTGTTGAAAGGGAGCATAATGGAAATGAAATAAAACTTCTGATAGAAGGAATGGCAAGTGCAAAGGCACTGGGGAAGGAAAGGACGCATCATGCTCCAAGAAGCGAAAGGAAACAAGAGTGCCTGGGGCATCCAGCCCCAGGAGAAGGCTGGTATTCCCTGGGAGTGAGGAGTGTGGCTGGGAACAGGCCCTAGAGCCTTTCATAGGCCCTTGGTTGACATTTTGGATTCCAGTAAGCTCTTTACCCTGGGAATGCCTACTAAAGATATAGCGTAGTAAAGCATATCCCATTGTATATTATTCTCAAAAGAATGTATGGTAAAGAACTCCCAAAGGATGGCACATGACTTTCAAAATTCAGCAGTGTCACAGGGGAGTTTTGTCAGTGCTTGGGAGGACAATAACAGACACTGATCTAGCCGCATTAACGCAAAGGGGAATGTCCTGGAAGGCTTGGTGGTAGATCACAGTTTAGAGGAAAAATCTAGGTCCAGGAGAGGCAGGAATGAATCCAGCCCTGGTGAGCCTGAGAACAAGACTTAACAACGTATTAAGGTCACCACTCTTGCAATAAATTAGCTCCACGTCATTTTTCCGTCCTCTTATTTCCCTCCTCAAAACCCCGAGTCCCAAGGAAGAAAGCTCAATAGTTTTGGCCACGAACCCACCTCCTGGATGGACAAGGCAGAGGATTTTGACTGCCAGCACCACAAGGGGACACACCATGAGACGCAGATGCATCTTCAGGGTGAATTCAGAGTGCTAGCGCCAGAAGAAAGGCAGAACAGGTGCTGTGTGGCCACAACATAGTGTCTACTCTAAGTACCAACGACCCATGCTTTTCTCAACCAGGGATAAAATTTTCTTAAGAACCTGATATGCAACTCTGATACAGCATTGAACATATCAGGAAGGGGAGTACTTACTTTAAATGTATTGGCCTCCTACTGAAGTTCAAATGTCAGAATCATTTCGATTCTCTGATAACCTTAATTTATGTTTAGAAAGTTCAGTAAAAGATGAGATCTTCTGTGTTCTCATAGGTCAACAAATTAACTTCCAGTGGCACGTCCTACAGCTGATGGTTAAAATTTCTTTCCCACTAAGCCTATAAAGTAGTAAGTTCATTTCCTATAAAATGATGATGTTGATCCCAATGGAATGGAGAAGATGCCATGTCAGCCTTGAGACTATGACCAGATGAATTAATCAGTGCAAGGTCCCTGTAAGTTGTTAAACAGCAGATTTAAAGACTCTCGCTCAATGATGATAGGGCAGTTCATCAAATCCAGAATGATCTTAGCTCACCATTATTAACTGCAATTTTATGAACTAGGAGTGAGGCAATCTGTAGAGACCAGGAACCAATCCCTCCTGTCTCAACAGGAAGAAGAAAATTGTAGATAACTAGAAATTTCAAGAGATTTATACCTTTCAATAGAGATTTTCAGTAGAATCATTCATTTTCCTGTATGTCACAACAGCTGTTGATGTGCTACACTTAATCAACATTATTATAAAGAGCAGTCTTAGACTGAGAGGAAAATCGCCTTTTATGTTCTATGCCTCAGGAATAAGGACATTCCATTTCTTGTAAATTCTACAAAGAGATACTTTACTTTTATATGATTATGGCCCATTTCTTTCAGCGTATGAACCGCACTTAGAAGGAATATACTCTCTAATAAAATGCACCTAACACTAGGTGTGCACCAGACCATTAGTAAAAGAGAGAAAGAAGGGATTGTGAATAGAGCAAATGAAGACATCACTCTACAGGCATAAATCATTTCAACCATTTTAGCCATTATTTAAGCCTGTCGGGAAGTAAATGTGCAGCAAAGACAAAAAGCAAGGGCAATGACAGTGGTTCTGCCAGTGTATAACTTCAGGAAAAGTAGAGGGGACAACTCACAGAGGCGTAGTATTAAATAAGACATCAGGCAATTCTTCACCTTGAGCCACGTTTTCACACCATCCTGGATTTGGTGTGATAGCTACCAGTGAAATAGCTACGTTGCGCAAGGTAAAAAAGGTGCTTCGTGATTTCTAATCTCAAACAACAGACAGCAGGAGAAGAAAGCATTTTAGCTCCTCTTTCACTTACCAAGTTTATTTTCTTTTATATTTAGAAAATTCAGCTTTAGATAGGAAATCGTATTTCTTCTGGAGTTAGCAAAAGACGTGTTAACACTGAAGCATATTGAATACAAATTTCATAAAAATGTAAAATGTATATGTAAATAAATCTTCGGGAGAATGAAGAACATATCAAAAGTCTATATTCAGGCCACAGATTATTAAAAGGGATTCTATTCTTCACATGTGTCTTAAAGCTCATTTATTAAACCAATATGCACAAATCCAGATTGATAAGAAAAACCATTGCTACTCTAAAAGAAGCATCTGTTTTACAAAATAATATAAAATTAAGTAAACCAAATCAACAAATGTTTTCATTTCCTACAAGACACTGACTTCCACAAGTGATATATACAATGATTCCCATGCTCAAGGAACTTACAATTCTGTTGGGGAAATAAAATACCAACAAGACATCGTGTTTACCACTGGATTCAGAAAAGCACAAGCTCTTTGGCTGTATTTGAAATATAATAGAATGTGCAAAAACAATTTGGATGGAATTTTTCAGTGTTAACTCTTACACTAAACTGTATGAATACACCCAATTCCTTAGATGCCCATTTATCTTAAAATTAAAACAGAATATTTTTGTTTGTTTTGTTTTTAAAGAACTTAGAAGGTTTGGGCTAAAACAACCATAGGAGGAGTTACTTGAAACAGCAGGATTAATTTAAAAACATTAACTTAGATTTCTTACATATGTCTCTTAGGAAAAAAGACTTTTTGTGTAAATATTCTGTATTTCTTTCCCTTTTTTCTTTAAAACAGGGAAAACAACTAATATCCTCTTTTAAAATAAACGACAGCATAAACAGATAAAGATACTTAATAGATAGTAAATAGTTCACATTTCCAAGGGAATTCCTGAGTGAATCATTTGTTTAGTAATAAAAGAAGAGGGAAAATTACACTAAGGACTTTTTACTTTAAAAAAAAAAAATAACAGCATAACTTGGACACATAGTGTATTTATAGGGCATGAATACATCGGAGTGTTCAAATTCAGCATATTGTTAAACCTCTAAATTCTGTAGGCCATTAATTAAAAAGCAACTCCCTGGCCTCTGAATTCTAGGACAAATGACCGAGTATGAGTTTTATAACATAACTTGTTCTGTAATGGAAAAATGTACATTTCGCTTCAATTTTACTTAAGGAAATCAGTCTTATCTTGGACTTAGGACAAATGACCGAGTAAGAATTTTGTAGCATAACTTGTTCTATAACAGAACAATGTACAAACATATGTGTGTATGTTTGTGTATGACTTTATGTAACTTATCTATGTTTATTTTAGAGAAATTAGAAAATGCAAATGACAAAAAAGTACTCTGAATCCCCACACGCATAGATAGCCACTATGCATCTTATATGTTTGATATTTGTATATGTATGTGTATACAGACATGGATTTATAATTGCATAAAATTCGATTATGCAATATATTTAATAACAGAATTTGATGGCTCATAAATGACCATAAATACCTTTCCAAGGCAATAAATATAGATTTAAAGCATCATTTCAATGCCTATACACATAGTGTTCTGTGATGTAACAAAATACACGTAACCAATTACCCATTTTTAGATATTCAAGTTGTTTTAAGTCTTTTGGTTTTAAATCTCAGAGGAACACATTACAATGTGTTCTGGAATTTCCCCATACACTGACTAACCAAAAGCACCAGGTGAGGTCCTCACACCTTACTTTTGGCTTTTTGCCTGTTAGTTTACAATCTATTGCACATCAATGCCTCAATATAGTTGCATAAAAGTCATATGGAGACAGTCTTAGAGAAATTAGAAAATGTAAATGGAAAAATATTGCTCTGAATCCCCACGTCCATTTGCTTTTCCTGCAAATGAGGAAAGTAAAGGTCAGAGAAGTTTAAGTAATTTGATCCAAAGTCACATGGGTCATAGACAAAAAGGACCAGGTCTCAAGCCAAGTATTCAGATCCTAAATCCAGCACTTTTTCCAACGTAGACTCTGCTTTGAAATACACTTGAAGAGAGATAACCAATAGCCCTTCATTTGCACTCATTTTGACAATTAAAATTAAACAAGCCTGGAAAAGTTTGGGGAAGTCAATGAAGTGGATACATCTTTAAACCTATTATTCATTTAGTTGGATTCTCTAAACACCTAGCTTCAGCACAGCCACGGCAATTTGAATGGGAAAGAGGACTTAGTTATGAAATCAGGCGAAGATTCAGAAGCCAACTTATCTGTAGATTGTAGTGATTAAATAGTTCAGAGTGAATTATAACTCTGTAATATTTCTGCATTCACATTTGAGAGATAAAAGTTGGAGTTCAGCTTCCGTAATAACCAGTCATTTAAGACGCAAATGAATTATAAGAATTAATCATTTTAATATCTTCCCATGGACGTTGCCTAACTAAACAAAAACATGGCTGATGGAGGAGGGAAGTGGAAACCTTATTTTGTTTGCTTATCTTTATGAAAAAAGCACTTGAAAATAAAACATACCACATCAAATTGTGGAGGAAAAACAACTCCAGTGGCAGAATCAACTACAATCAGATTAAGAAACAGCAATATATTTTTGCATGGCTAATAAACAGATCAAAAACTTGAAAACCTAAGGATATTTGGATGCCAAATCTAACTTTAATTTTCAAATATCCCTATCTGGTCAAATCATCTCTCCAGCAATAAAGTTATATTACACACAGCTGTGTTTTCTCATATTTAGCAAGTAGCACCTTACCGTCAACCTTAGATGTGACCCTGATTTTCCTTGTTATGTTTAGAATTTTCAAGAATTTGTCCCCTTAAATCTTTAAACAGCAGGAATTAGCAAAGAATAAAAGATATCACTCTGTAAAACCTTCAAATCAGAAACAAATATAACATTTTTCGAATAGCCATTATGAATCTACAGCTTCAATTGTACTTTTCAATCACAAATTAAATTCAATTATATTTTGGTGGTCAAAAGCATGTGAGTTTATGATAATAATACTTTTTAGTGTAAGCTATTTTTTTAGGTAATGAAATAACATGTTACAAATTACCTGATTTCTTAACACACAACCCATAAATGGAAAAAATAATAACAAAATGCTTTAAAAAGGAAACATTTTAACTCCTCATTGTATGTAAGGGAGGAAACTAAGTCCAATATTTTTCCATCCTTGAAGAAGGAATTTAATACAGTTCGAAAAATTCTGATTGCACAAATATACATATTGCTCCGCAGGGCACCAGACGTATACAATAATAAACATCTATATTTCTGTCTAACCAATCAAAATTACAGAGATTATATGAATTTGTCATTAGTAATAAAAGAAACTAAATAAACAACTTGAGAGCTAAGCAGAAGTAATCAAATTACAGCCTTCTAGTGGCTCAAATATCTAAACTTTTACCAAGCTATCCAGTCTTTTTGTGGTGTAGGGTGAGCATCTTACAACCTCTATCTTTCTCTACTTTCCCCAGCTTATTTAAGTAAACAGCGAGGTTCTTAGGTTCTTTTGCTTTGTTTGTGTAAGGACTCATTTTACAGTAACTAATTACCCAGAGCTAGGCAAAATAATTTGTACACTTATTTGTCTAATATTAAATTTAACAAGCAGAGTACTGTGCTTAAATGTACATTTGCATCGTTTTCTTTTTAAGAGTAAGCAAAGTTCAGAGAGAAATAGATTTCTATCATATCAGAAGAACCTTTTGATAAGGAATAATATTAATATATTCCCTAATTCATCCATCAGCACACGTTGGTTAAACCACTATGTGCTGAAGGAGAGAAAGGATTGGATCAGATACTGGCAACAGACTAGACCAGAGAGGCAGATCACAGGAGTTCATTAGATATGTGATAGAAGTTTACTCTAAGGGCCATGGGGAAACATGAGATGGTATTAAGAACAGAGAGGCCATTATTGGATTTGCCTTTTAAAAAACCACTCTGGCTGCAGTGTGAATTGGAGAAGAGACAAAGTGGATTGGTGGAAAGTAGGTAGGAGGGCTTGCAGTAGCCCAAGTAGGAGTTAAAAGAATGACAATGTACTGGGTTATGGGGATGAAGGAGAAGAAGACATCAAAGACAGTATCCATGTTGCTAAGTAAAAGATCACACTGTTAACTCAGTTGGAAACACAAGAAGACCTATAGAATTGACTCCACTTGGTGAGAATTAAATAACTAAAAGATTTTTTTTAAGTTATCTTATTTGCAAAATTATATTAACCACTGTCGAGGTGTTAGAGATGATGGGCTCTAGAAATTGGGGCTCAGTGTTTATTGAACCTTGGTTACCTAAAATTAATCCATCATATTTTCTGGTAGGCTCTGGAAGCAGTCATTAATAGTAAGAAAGTGTCATGTTTAGGGTTTGTTTCAGTCTCTCACTCAGGAAGACAATAAGCTGATTAGGAGAGGGAAATGAAATATAGGGTTTAAATTACATTTCACAGCATCTCATGTGACAAATTATAACTTACTTGGGGGCTGATAGGAAAAGGAAATCTATGGTTAGTAATAAGGGTAAAAGACTCATTGGTCTTATCTTCGCCTTATTACAAAGTGAAGAAAACATCTTGATAAACAGGGCCTTCCCCCTTTCTCCACCAGTAAAAATGCTACTTCTTTGAATGAATTATAAGATATAAAACAAACTCAGGATTCTGTTGATGTCTTTAACAAGCTGATAAACACATTACACACAGCCATAAATGTCGTACAAAGAAGCAATAAAGTTTGCAATTGGGGTTGGTTCTACTTTGACACATACTTTAGTTTTGTTGTTTCCATGAAGATTAAGGAATGTAATAAGAAAGTATGACTAGCAAGTAGAGTCATGTTTCTATCAAATCCTACTCAGTTTCATAAAAAATAAGATCTTATATTGATACCAAAATGCAACATCTTTGCCTTAGACATTGAACATGAATCAAAAGATACCAAGATACAGCACTCTAAAATCTTTCCATTGCAGTACCATGGGGAATGATGCAGTCAAAAGGTCTAGTCTTTGGAACTCCCAAACTACTACTACCATATTTGATATCTGGATCTGCTAACTTATTAGATATTGATCTTGGTAAAATCACTTAACATAACTGACACTCCGTTTCTAAAGCTATAATTGCAAAATAATAATGGCTACTGCAGAAGGCATAGTTGGTTGCCTTCTAAATATGCATTCTCTTATTTTTCTTAAGGACTCTCAATTGTGTCCAGGAACTCATCCATTTCGTGCAGTTATACATTTCCAGGGAGGCTGCCCTCATCACTAATCTCAGAGAGCAGGGCAGATTCTGACTGGTCTAACCCAGTTATGGTTAGACCTTGCTAGTGATTCCTTTAGGCAACAATTTATGAAACAATTTTGGATAAGGAGACATGAGGGCTCATCTGCTATGGGTTTCTAGTAAAGGGTTTGGTTTGGTTTTGTTTGGGGGAAGGAGAGAGGTGGGTCGGTTGGTTGTTTTATTTTTGCTTTGTTTTGGGGGATTTTGGCTCCTAAGATAGTTCACAAGAAAGAACTGGTCTCTTCTTTTGGATATTGTCAAGTTGCTGTGTGATGCTTGAAACTGGGAAAGCCATCTTATAATCATAAGATAAGCAAGACTCAGCAAAAAGCCACACACCTAACCTAAAATGACATAGAAAAAAAATATCTGGGCTCTTAAAAGTGCTGTTGAGCCACTGATTGATTTAATCGATGCTCGAGCCACCCTGCCTCTAAAACTCATATGTGAGTGATAAATTGCCTTATTTTTTTGAGTTACTTTGTGTTGGAATTTTCTGTTATTTGCAGCTGAAAGCATCCTAAGTAACCCAGCTACCTTGCAGAAAGAGCAATAATGAATGACGAGCACTTAGCACCCAATAATAACTACCGTTATTATTTTGCCGTTTTGCTTATAGTCATTTTTGGAGTCTTTTTCTCATTTTTCCTGACTTTTTGAAACCACCAGGGAATGTGTGGTTTCTTAGTCCTTTCTGTATTCTGCTACATGCCTACAGCAATGTCTATCAACAGTAAGTGCTTATAAATATTTGTTAAATTGAAATTGAATTGAATCTAAGTATCCTCGGATGTTGTACTGCAAGGTCTATCCATGAGCTATGGTAGACAGGTTTCATTAGCAAAAACAGAGAATGTTTTATAAAGAACAGTGTTAGCAAAATCGATATAAATCAATGTAATTTTTATTCTAAAGAATATGTTTTTCTTTATAAGGAAAAATACATTTCTAGAAACTGATTTTTAAATGCTGGAACAGTATTATTTTGAACTGACATTTCTATAGCACGGAGATAAAGAAACTAAGATGAGAAAACTTAAAACATGGCAATGTCTTTGTAAAACCAAGCTGTGTCCTTCATAAACATTGATAAATATCAAAAACTCATTCACCTGTTGCATCCTTGATCTTACGTTCATATTCTTGAGTTTATATTCGTATGCTTCCTCTTTTATCAGATAACTTTGCTCTTTGTTTCCTGGCTCCAAGAGTGTTTTTAGGACTCAATGTATAACACAAAAATAAAGTAAGGAGATACAAGCTAATTTTACCAATTAGTAAATATAACAAGGCTCAGAAGAAGGTATTTTTTCTTTCTTTTCAGTAAGGTTCAGATATTCATTATTTTTTTTCCTTAAGACTATCTGGATGAATATTAATGTAATTTTAAAAATCTTGTTACTTCTAGTTCAACAGAATGTAGTGCTATTAATAGAAAGAGAAAATGGGAAGGAAAGGAACAGGCCTAATCAAAAAAAGTCTTATTTGGTGGCAAAAACCAAGCTAACACCATCTTATATCACTGTAGCACCCAACTAAAGCACAAATGTTTTGTTTTCACAACCTCTAACTAAAATTTAGAATTGCCTTCAGTCAAAAATATAGGCAACATCACAATAATGATCACAATAATAGGATCAGCAATATCTGTGATTTTGCCACCAATAGAAATAAAAGATATTTTCATATCAATTTTGTATCCATTGTTACTGCTATCACAGAATATCATTGCATCTCATCCCAAAATTAGTTATTCAACTTCTAGGTCTTATTCTTTAATGTATTGATAAGGATGCACATATATTACTTTATCACAATTTAAAAGATATTTGGATAACTGTATGTAATTATTTTTCTTTGTAAACACTATGCATGTTATTTTATGCATTTAAGAGAATTATTCTGAAAGGGATCCAAAGCCTTCACCAAACCTACATAAGACACCTAAACTAATGGAATGCAAATGAGCTGCATGCTTCTAGAAATTTAAAAAGCCAGGTGTGTGGTTAATACTGAATTTCTTTCCTTCCTATCATACATTACTTCAAAATCCTGCAATTGCACTACCTATGAACATCCTTTACTTCTTTCAGAAAGATAAAACCTTCAAATTGTTAGTAATTAGTTGTATGTATGTTTCCCTTGTTTGATAATTTTGAGTCATAAATATTCTGAGCCTATTATTGAAATAGTTGATTTTATAGGATTTCTACCAATGTGATTCTACCTTCAAAGGAAAATATTTGAAGAAAATTGCTATTTTTATTACAATTCCATTGTGTAACTATGAAAAGAAAGTAATGATTTTCTTTATTGCAAACTGTGGATGAGTGTGTGTACAGTCAAAGATATAATTTCAAATATTTGTACATCATAAAAGCAAAAACATTTGGAAATGAATTGTTGTTTGTCAAATTATTAGGAAGTTTAAAGGGCTATTTTTCATAAAGGAAAATTCATCCCAATGTAAGACAGATACAAAACAGTCTGATGTAAAAGATAATCACAAGGTCATGAACTTTCCTTTTTCGAGGAAACCAAAGGAGGCAGACATACATGGCTTGAATTCCAGCTCTATCTTTGCCCTTGCTTCTAGATTCACTCTTAGTATTAATAATAATGGTATCATGATTAATAGTAGTTGAGTTTACTACCTGTTGGGCGTGATGGTTGAAGCTGGAGCTATCAAGGCCAGCAAGGCCTGTATAGTAATGGCTCTCAGAGGCTCCAGTCTAATAGGCAGATATTACATATTATATAAATAATCAATTAGATCCAATCACTATTGATATTGGGGAGGAAAATCACAAAGCGTATTATCTCACTTAATCTTTACCGCAACTTTGTGAAATACGTATTATCTCTGATTAATAAAAGGAAGCTTGAATTCGGAGACATGGAGTTATGTGCCCTGTCACAAAACTATAAGAAGACACAGAGATATCAGTCTAACAAGAGAGGTCAAAATACACAAAACTAATCACAAAAAAACAGCTTTCTGCTGTATAATAATGTTTACCTTCTTGAAGGAAGAGACCATTCAGCTTTGAAACCAATGAATGCATCTTTTATATAATAGGTAAAGCTTAATGAATAAGTGAATCTTAGAAATAAAGCAGAACCAATGAAAAACATAGAACAAAATTTAAGTGAGAGGTGAAGGATGAGACAACAGGAATTATTAGACTCCAACATTCTTCCAGGAAGCCAAAGACAAGATCTACAGATTACACACCTTGGAAGAAAGGTATTAAGAAGACAATCTAGTATGCAAAATGTAGTGAGCATCTACTACATGGAGAACAGATACATGTCATCTTGAATGATCCATTTTTAATCTGTGGTCAGTGACTCCCAAGAGCACAGAGTTGAAGAGGATTCTGAGTTGGGAAAAGGTAGCAAGTCTGTTGTGAGTACCAGAGGGCGAAGTGAGAGCATATTTGCCAAGGATTTGCCATTCCTGGCCTCTGATATTCCTGGCACTGTGCTAAGGATATTGTTCTTTCTCAGGAGAATCTCAGAGTGTCTTTAGAGATAAGATCAAAGAGCAGAAAAAGTACAAGTCATTGGGAAAAGTACAAGAACAGAGCTTTGTACAAGATGCTGGGTCAGTCCGGAGAAGAGGGGTAGGTGTTCTGCTTAGAGAAATTAGTAACAAGATTTATTAGTTATAATAACAATAACGGTATACATACAACACTGTTCTAAGCACTTCATGTATGAATTCACTGAATTGTCTCAAAAATCATTTGAGATGGATGCTATTATTATCCTCATTTTATAGGTGAGAAAACTGAGCTATAGATAATGTAATTTGCTCAAAATCAGTTCCTGGTACGTGGCAGGGGTATGGGAGTTGGTTTCAAATCGTAGATAGACTGGCTTAAGAGCCCTAGATGTTAATCATTAAAATGTGTGAAAAATACTTTTTTTATGGTACAACTGCTTCAAGATTATTCCTTCCCTTAGTAAGAAACAAGTAAGTTGAAACTTGAGTGATTTAAGTTTAACCCACATAACATTGTCAATGAAACTTCAAAACCATATGGATCGGCTAAACCAATTCCATTTACTCTGACGTTTGTCATTCTTCTAAGTCAGAGGTTGTTCTTTTTTTTTTGTTTTTGCTTTTGTTTTCAGAAAGGTTATTAGAGTTTTGCTGGAAACATATGAAGAGTCGATTGCAAATTTTGTTAGTTTAGAGTTTGGAACCGGGCTAACTTCACTCTATAAAATGATAGGGCAGGATCGCAGAAATGAATCATAGGGATTAACAAGTACAAATATCTTGGCCTTATCAAAATTACTGTTAACACTTCATACAAATGAAAAACAACATGACCCTTGCTTCTGTGGAACTTTAACTAGAAGGAGGTAACAGTTTTAAGAGTCGCACTCACGAAAACCAGTCCAACTGAGTTTTTAAAACCAATCTCATTCCAGGATTTTAAAAAGCCAATAGCCAGTATCTCTGCCACCCAATGGCATGGAAAGCCCTTTTTGTTTGACAGTGGGGAGATGGGAAGACTGGAAACCAGGGATCAGAAGTGAAGTGGAGTTAATAATCTTGTAGGATTCTCGTAAGATTATTAACAGTACATATATTAGCTACTTGATTTTTGACATTTTACACATTCTTTTAAAAATATATTATGTACTAACTATCCAGATTTAACAGATGTTAACATTTGGCCATATTTGCCTTTTTCTTTTTCTTTCTTTTTTTTTTTCTTTAAGAAGTAATCATTTATTCTCTTTTACTATGTGTAAAATTAAAATTCTAACTTGAAACCTTTTGAAATATAGACATTCAAACCGCAGCTGTTACAGTAATAGATACAAAGAGCCTCACCCAAGTATGAATCCCTTGAATCTGCCCAAGCGCCGGAGAGGTGGTGGACACAATTAAGCCCATTGTACAGATAAGATCACAGAGGCCCAGGGAGGCTGAGACATGTGGGATTTGAACACAGATCTTTCTAGTTCTGACACTGATGACCTCTAACCTCAAGGTGTAAGTAATGCCACAGGTGGGATCCAAACCCTGTTTTCCAGGCCCTTGTACCTTGCTCCAGTCTACAGCACCTGGGACAAATGATGACATTTGTCAGTCTGCTCAGTAACCATCCAGTCTCAACTTCTGCCAAGTCCAGGACCTATTTGTTCAGCCATGATTGAGCATTTACTATCTACCAGGCACAGTGCATTGAAAACACACCCCAACCAAAAAACAATCCATGCACAAATTTACAAAGGGTCCCACAAGTCTATTCCAGTGTCTTCCTTCCTAATAAAGTTGGCATTCACAGGCATCTCCTGCCACTGGACTGCTGTGCTCCCAGCCAGCTAGTGCTGCCGTCGATGCCAAGATAAATGCATCTATTGTTTGATTATTAATCAACCAAAAGCCATTGGTGGAGAGAATCATGCCAAGGTCCCTAAGTCACTAGCCTCAAAGCCTTGATGATTGAGATGTACTCTCCTGCATGTAAATGTAGAAAAGGAGGAGCTACTTAATGCAAATAGAACTCAGCATGTGGTGCAAGAGATCCATGCAATCTGAGCCTCCAAGTCAGATTCCATCTGTCCTGGGAGCTCACCAGGGTGCCAGGAAAGCTGATGATGGGGTGACACATTTGGCAGGAAGAACATAGTCAAAGAAACCTGAGAAGGTGCATGAGGTTTGCATGCCATGCAGGGATGAAGAGGAAAGGACATAGTCAGGGAGTGGAGCAGATAAAGTCCAGAGGACTTTCAGATTAGTTTGATGTACAGATTTGTAGTTAATCAAAGCAGCACTGGAATCAAACAGATTTGGGTTCAAATATTAGTTCTTCCGCCCACTTTATATATAATCAAAGATAATTTGTTGATCTCTGAGTCTTATTTTCTTCCCATCTGTAAAAATGGAAATAATAAGTTCTTTGCAGGGTTCTTATGAGACGCTATGTATCATCAAGCGTTTATCACAATGTTTGGTTCATAGGACTTGCTGAATAAAGAATTGGAATGGTACTTATTGTTGTCATTATCGCATATTGCAAGTGAGGCAGACAAAAGAGCCTAGGGTGATGGTCAGGAGCCTGGGATGTTAGGGAGAGGATGCCAGGGAGGGGACAAAGCTTGACAAGAAAGAAAATCAGGTACTGATAGGAGACTATATACACAGGGATGTCAGAGCAGCTTCGTTGTTTGGCTTGAGCTGGAAGAAGAGGCAACTATGAAGAGAGGAAAGGAACCACGCAACTAGCCCCAGACATATCAAGCACTAGCTCTCCACTTTACGTTTGTCACTTCATTTGTTTTCACAACAACCCTAGATTTGAGGTGGTTTTCTATGCTTTAAAAAAGAAAAATCTGAGGCATAGGAAACATAAGTGACTTTCCTAAGGCTCTAAGTTATTAATTAGTAGAGTTAGAGACAACAACCTAGATCTCTCTGATTCCAAATCTGGCTTTCCACCACCTCTCATGTTCCAACGTATTCATCACACAGGTTCAACTGTACATAAAAAACATATTCCAGAGCTAAGCCCATTTTCTTGATTTTTCTGTGCATGCAGTGTATAAAGGCATTCAAATCTATGAAAACAATATTACAACTGACAGTGCCAAGTGCTGGCTACAACATAGGGTAACTAGAATTCTAGTATTTTTCTGATGGGTGTATGAATTGGAACCATTCTGAAAAACCACTAGGCAGTGTCTACCTAAGGCTAAAAATCTGCCCATTCTACAACCCACCATTCTATGCCTAGGCTTATACCCAACAGAAATGAGTGCTATGCCCACCAAAACATGTATAAGAATGTTCCTATCAGCTTTATTCCTAATAGCCAATTTATTGGGAACAGCCTAAATGTCTCCCAACAATAGAATGGTAAATAAATTATAGTGTCATCCTACAATAGAATTCTACAAAGTGATTTAAAAAAATAAACTACTGGTACATACAAAAACATAAATGAATCTTACAGACACGATGTTGAAGAAATAAAGTTAGATATGAGAGAAGACACACTGTATGAGCCTATTTATAAGAAGAATAGGCAAAAGTAATCTGTAGCGATAGAAGTCAGAAGTTATTCTTGGGGCAGGGTTCTGACTGGGGGTGGGGAGAGCATGGGGAGCTTTCCAGGGTGCTGAAATTAATTTTATCTCAATGGGTTTTGGTTGCTTGGGTGTACACATATGTAAAAATTAACCAAGGTGTACATTTAAGATTTATGCACTTTATGGAAGTTACAGCTCAACAAATTTAAAATATTTTAAATATTTTAATATTTCAATAATTTAAAATATTGAGCGGGCTAATGGACCAGTAGGCTCTCTATCATCCACCTTTAATTAAGACTGAGTTCCATGTTAATCAGATCTGTCTCACCCTTTCATCCCCTGCACCTGGCACATAGTAGGACTCAGCAGGCATTTAGGTAACACCTGAGCGCATGCCCACGACATTAAGCAAGTGCCCCACCCATCCACAAGTACGACCCTCCCTGTTTCTTAGGTGAAGTATGGACCATGGTGGCATCATTCCCACCGCCCAGGAGGTGACAGAACCTTCCCCATACCTGGCCATACACTCATTAGAAGAAATAAACCATAAAACCAAGCAGCAGTTTTGCAGTATGACACAGCAGTATTGCTTGCATTAGGCCAATTTTCCACTTATGACAGCAGTAATAGCACTAAAAGCCAATAAAAGCGGTCTGTTCGTTCAGAGATCAGCTTTTATGGCTTATTCTAAATATTATCAAGTGAATCAAGAGCCGTCATTAGAGTGTCTAAAAAGCCTTCATACCTTGTAAGCAAACAGTGTGACTTTGACAAATAATCATTAGCGTGCCTGTGTGAGGCCAGGGCTGGGGGAAAAAAAGTCAAATAACAGATATTTCCGTTTACATAAGTCATTAGGGTAATGTTGGTTAGTTTCAGAATAAACAAAATGGATTTCATATGTAAAATGATATACTACCGCTTTCAAAAATTCCACAATTTTTTTTTTTTTTTTTTGTATTTCATTTCCAGGCAGCTGCAGATATGGGCGACTTTAGGTTGTTCTATCCTTCTCATCCTTAGGAGCACACAAGGAAAGTTTGATATAACTGCTGAGGGCTCAGACCATCATACAAGCTCAGCCAATATGTCCCATGCCTCACTGAAAATAAATCTCAGTAATTCTGATTTCACTCATTTCAAATTTGGTGGTTATTCATTACCACTATGCCAAAAATGACTTATTTGTAAGGAGTTCCTTAAGAAAAAAATAAATAAATCTGGTGAAAACCAACACTTGTTCACCTTGTTAATGTGAGGACATTTCATTGATTAAAGTTGAGAACATAAACTTTCTGGTGTGTAATTTGGCAAAATTACAATCCACTAGACCAAGGGTTTAGCAGATTTTTTCTATAATCAGGCAAATAGTGATTGTTTTTGGCTTTGTGGGTCTTGTAGTCTCTGTCACAGCTATTCAATTTTGCCGTGATAGTGTGAGAACGCAGATAATACATAAATGAATGAGTGTGGCAATATTCCAATGAAACTTGATTTATAAAAAAAGGCAGTAGCCTGTACTTGGCCCCTGGGGTTATAGTTTACCAACCTCTGCATTAGATTATTATAAGCATGAGGTCAGGACTATACCGACTTTATTCACTATGGTATCCACAGGTAGGTTAGATATTTTACTAAACAAATATTGAATGAATCATAATTCTTAAAAGTCCATAAAGTTCATTGGCCAGCAACTTCTAGGCACTATCCCAGGAAAATAATCAGAGGTATATACAAAGATTTTCCTATGGATTCTTATCACAATATTTATTTATAATAGCAAGACAACAGAAGTAACCCACATATCCAGCAATAGGGGAGTGGATGAAGAAAATATGTACATTCATAAGATGAAATGATATTCGGTCATTAAAAATGGTGATATGTAATATTGGAAGAATCATATTTAATGCTTTTAAAATATCTTCAAATATATTAAGTAAAATATTTTATTATGAACAGGTATTTTTGACTGAACAAACATTTATTAAATACCTACTGTATACCAAGCATTGTTCTAGACATCAGAATTCAGCAGGAATAAAACTGTCAAAATCCTTTCCACATAGAGCCTATGTTATCATAATATCTTAATTAAGTATAATTGTATTTTTGTTTTAAAAAAGTGTATGTGTGTGTGTATATATGTTTTTTAAAAGTTTGAAGCGTTCTTCATCAAAATATTTTAAAAAGTTTATTGTGGGAGAATAAAATCATGGATAATTTTATTTACTTTTGATTAGGAATATTAATCAAAGCTGATTAGTCACGATGATTTGCATCAATAATGAAGTCTGATTTCAAGACATTCTTGCCTAATTAAACACTCACAGAGTAAGACATGGGTTTTAGAATTTCTTTTTTATCATAAAATTTCTTATTTCAAATGAAGTTTATTTTATTTGCCAAGTCCTCTACAGTACTGATTATATGCTAGATATTGTTCCAAGGACTTCACAATTATTACTTTATTTAATCCTTGCAGCAGCCCTATGAGGGGTTATTATTATTATCCTGGATTAATGGATGAGGAAGGTGAGATATGCAAGTTGGGTAAATGACTTGCCCAGGGTCACCGAGCAATAGTTGACTCATATCAACTTTTTCTGTACAAATCTAACATGTATATATTCATAATTTCAGTGAGAATGATGAGGAGGCATTTCTGATGATCACAGGAACTTCTACTTAGCAGTTACAAATGACAGCCGCAGGCTAAGGTCACCCACAGGAGGCTGCTGTTTCCATAGTTTGCTTTGGGACACAAGGGATTGAGAAGCTTCCTTCTCGCAGATAAACAGTTGCAAATGGTAACAGATCTGATATAACTCTTTTTGCAAAACTGGTAAAGATCTTTAAAAGCATGAATCCAGAGTTTACAGGGAGAGGAGTAGTACATTTGGGTTTTAAAGTTACATCACTAGCAATGCCCAGTAGTTTTTATAAGATTCCTTAATACATATTTTATTTAGAGGCTCCTTACTATAGTTCTTCAGTTAGTTTAACATTAATTATTTAAAGAAAAATACTTTTCAAATATATCTTATAACACTGATTTGATGAACGATGTCATTAAAAATTATATATCAGTGCTCATTTCTGTCAGATACGTACTCCATATTTAAAGAGAATTAAGTTTACTTTGTTGGCTATGATGACTCTGAACCTTGTTTCATTTTCATAAGTGATAATTTATCTGCAGTCAAAAGCACCAAAATATTATAATCGGAATTGCCTAGTTGAACTCCCTGAGATTATTTAAAAATACCAGCTCGCTCTCTCTTTCTCTGCACACATGCACACACACACACACACACACACACACACTTACCCTCCCCCACCCACATACATGTGAATGGACACTTCCACATCTTTTTCTAAAGGCATTTCTTTATCATAGGTATACACACACACACATACACACACACACACACACAAGATAGCCATTTCTTTTATTTACAATATTTATAGCAATGCCTTGTTTTGAAAGCACAATAAATTTCAGTGTCAAAAAAGCACATTCTAGACCACATTGTACCTTTCACGACTAACCAAACCTGAAAAAGCTACCCTTTAAAAACTGTGATTGATTAGTAATGCCTGCCCTTGGCACAGCACCAGGGAATGGCAGCATATGTGTGCCAAGCTCACCTGCACCTTGCCTTTTTTCTCCTCTGACCCTACCAGAATGCCCTTGTAAATCAAAAACAAGACCTGCATTGCTTTTTAAAAAAATGTTCTCATAGCTCAAACTTTTCACTAGGATTGACCTTTTTCCAATTAGGTGACATGACTGTATTATCTGGAGTTTACTGTTTTAGGGAGGATTTTTCTGGACTATCTCCTGGGTGATGGCAATGATCCCAAAATACTCTTGGAGAGAAATCATTCTGTGATCTCATCCTGAAGCTTTTAAGACTTCCCTTCGGATTAAAGGTCTTAGCATCTCATTTTTACGAAGAAAAAAAGAGGTGATAAGTGCTATATAAACACATATTTTCTTAAGAGTAGTCTTCAGAGAAATTGTTGAGTCGAGTAAGTTTTAATGAACTCGCTAGGCTTAGCACACTTATTATTCCACCTCTGGGGACAAACATTCACATCTGCATGAAACCTCATGCATCCCTTTCAAGTCTGCTGATCACTGGGGTAAATCTTAGCTTTGGCAGTCCTCTTAGATCGGATTTATCTTTCTTGTACGGAAAGCCTTCTTAGACGAAACTCGTGTCACTGGCTGGACTTCCTTTGACATCAGGTAGGCAGGAGGGTGAGAAGGACATCTAGAGACAGAGTGAGGAGGGAGGACACTGTTTGACCTAGACTATGGCCCTAATGATGCCAATTAGAAGACACACAGCCATGAATGACTCTTTGGAGAGTTTTTGCAGAATGTTTGTTGCTAGCTGTCTCTTTAGTTTTTTGCTTAAGTAATTTTCTTAGCTCATTTTTGTTTTCTGCCTTTCCCAAAGCCTTGCTGAAAGAAAATTCTAATTTAGTGGTGCAGGAAATATTCCTTTATGCTTTTCAATGAGAACCTGGAGGAAAGCATGGGAAATTCAAGGAAGGATAACAGGGTTTGTACATTCAGCAATGCTATGTGTTCTATCTAAACTCAAAATCCAAAATGCAGTTTAAAAAGTTAAATATGCACGTACCATTTGACCCAGCAATTCTACTCCCAGGTATTTACCCAAAAGAAATAAAGACATATGTCCACATAAAAACCTGCAGAGGGATGTTTATAGCAGCTTTATTCATATTAGGCAAAAACAGGAAACATCCAAATGTCCATCAAAAAAGAAAGAATAAATGAATGTGGTTTATTCATACAATGGGCTATGCCTCCGCATCACAAATGAATGGACCCAGCCACGTGGCTGAATCTCGGAAACCTTATACTGAGCAAAAGAAGCCAGACACAAAAGAGCACATTCTGTATAAAATTCCAGAAAAGGCAAATTTGATATATAGTGACAGAAAGTGATTTCTTGGGACTAGCTGGTGGGGGGTGGTGATTGCAAAGGAATCCAAAGGAGCCTTTTGGGGAAATGGAAATGTTCTGCATTTTCATCGTGGTGGTGTTTACATTGTTGAGACCCCAATTATTTAGAATAGGGACATTTCATTGTATGTAAATTACACTTCAATGAAGTTGGACAAACTTAATGTGCTGAGTAACTCTAGAATCGTGATGGGGATTCTCATTATTCCTTTTCAAAAGTGTTTGAACTGTCACAGTTTGGGCCACTGTGATTCAGGGCTACCTTGTCACTCTTGTGTGCCTTAAAATAGGATTTTTAGTGTGACACAGCCTTGGTGAGTGTCAGTTGACATGCTGAGATCCAAGGCTCAGCTCTGCCCCTAACTCCCTCTAAGACCTTCTTAGATGAGTCGGTCACTTACCTGGGTCTGTTTTCGCTGCTGTAAGATGAAGGTAATGGACCAAACTGGAATTTGCCAACTGGCGGCCCATGGGTCACATTTGGTCAACATTTGCAAGGCCAGGGCAATGTTTGTTAAATATTTGAATCAATTCCCATTTAAAAATCATAAATTTTTCAAAGAAATTCAAAGACTTCTGGCTTCCCTAGAAAAACAAATATCTGACTACACTGAATCTGCATCCTAAATGACACCAATTAGCTGGAAGTGATTAGTCACAGCTCTGTTTTATTCATGTATGATGCTCTCCAGTTTGCATGGCTGCCTACCTAGCCCTTTTCATCATTCACATACCTGCCTAGTCCTGGTCATTTTGAGTTTGCAAATCCTAAACTTGATCAGTGATAAATAAGTGGGATCCTCAAGAGATAAACAACTTTCCAGCTTTGATAAATGGCCCTGGCAATTTAATTTTAGAAATAAAAATTTAAAATATTAAAAATCAATCTCAGGAAGTCACTCACTCACGTGTATATGTAAAACGTAGAGAAAGCACTAGCAAGTTGTGAAATTCCAGCCAACCTCCTACAAACACTGAACTTGGATGAAGGAAGCAGCCACCTCTGTACCGGAGAAAGTTTCAGTAATTAAAGTAGCCCAGGACTTACAATATGATAGTTAGCCACTGTCAACAGGGAATGAAACACAAAACTTATCCCTGAAACAGATACTGTATTTATGTGTGATTGGTCTGTGTTTATCTTTTCTTTTTTTTAAAAAAAAAATTTAATATTAGTTTAGGAATTAAGGTTACATGTTCTTTATACAATTATTTTGGAAACTGTCCTTATTTATTTTCCATGCTTTGCAATACTTTATGACATGCTAGAATGAGATGTGCTTTAGAAGCTTCAAAGAACTAATCTGTAAAATCAACTGGTCATTGAAACTTCAACCATTTATCCCAAAGTTGTTAGTCTACTCTACTTGCCTATGTATTCCAAATTTTAAAATAATCCCAAACTTCTAATTTGTTTGCATAATTCTGTGGTTTGCATTATTAGATTTCTCAGCATGTTGTGTTCTTAGCCTCCTTCATTCCCTGAAGGAAAAATAAACTCGTGGATTTATTTATCATTGTACTTTTGTCCAATTCCTTAATTTCTGCTTCTCTTTACTTTAGGATCATTTTCTCTTTCAAATTTCTTGAGTTAAATACTTATTTCAGTTACTGTCACTTAAGAAGAGTAATTTTTCTAAGTTTACATTTGACTCATACCTTAAGTTTGAATATTTAGTATCATCACTGCCTTTATTTTCTAAAGTCTACTTGATTTTGTTTTAATGTCTTCTTTGTCCTGTTAGCTATTTGGAGAATAATATTTAAACTTTCAATTAACCAGGCATTTAAAAAAAATTATCATTAACTTCTAGTTTTATGTCACTGTGGTAAAATATGGCTGATACATTTTCTGCCTCTTGGAATTTATTGGTATTTTCTTATACCCTGGTATGTGATAGGTGATTAATTATTAATTTTTGTGATTATTGAATGTAGATATTTCAAATAAATATTCCACAGCTTTTAAAAAGAACATGTATCTTCTGATGTAATTCAGCCTTATATTACTCCAATTCTTATTTATATATATATATTTTTTATAAATATATATTTATATATATATTTATTTTTTAACTTTTGACAGATTGATAAAGGAACATAATGTCTCCTATCACAATAGTATTTTTCTCAATTTCTGTTTGTATTTAACCTTTGTAATGTACAAGAACCCGAAGACTTTTTCTGGCTTAAAGGAAAGCACTATAATTGCTTTCATCATTAATTATTAATACAGGCCATTCATGATACATGTTCCAGAAAAAAATAATTCCTATACACTGAGATTATATAAATGTATTGATACTAAATATTGGGTAATGATTTAATTTTTTGTAGATGAAAAGAATATACTTACGAGGCAAATCATCACATATAAAGCGGATACTTCATTGACATACTACTTCTGTAAAGGAGCTGCCAAAATCAATAGATGTCTAAGGAAAACTTTTAAAAAATCAGCTGCAAAACAGAAAGAATGCTGAAAATGTAATGGTTTGAAAAACAAAGCTACATATGATTACGCACTCATCCAAACCCACAGAGCATGTAACACCAAGAGTGAACCCTAATGTCAACTCTGGATTTTGGGGGATTATGGTGTGTCCGTGTAGGTCCATGGGTTGTAGCATAGGCAGTGCCATAGTGGCCAGTGCTGAGAATGGGGTTTCTGTGCATGGGGGTAGGGGAGGGGAGTACAGGGAGCATTTCTGTACCTCCCTTTCAATTTACTGCGAACCTAAAATTGCTCTAAAACAATACAGTATTTAACATAAAACCAGGAAATTTGAGCCATGGCTAAAATCCCCAACTCTACTTTTCAGAAAGTGAACTAGTGCTCTGCATGTCTTAGCACTCAGATTACCGTTTCTACTTAGAATTTATGTCTTGCAAACAACTTAGCTCTCACCTGATGAAAAGCCTTTTGTCTTAAATTGTCTGCTGTGCAGCTGCCATGGAAGTACTATTTTAAAAAAAAAAAAAAATCGGTATTAGAGAGGAGAGTCCATAATCCTATGAAATTAAGCCTTGTGGAAAACTTCCGTAGAACATAGTATTTTAGAACAGGATAGAAATACTTTTACAATACTAAGATGTAGCCATCAGTTTTTCATTTTCCTTCTGCCGTTGGTAAAAATGAAGTTTCCTTCATTATGTAAGATAGAAGGGGGAATTAAGTATAAAACCATTGCATAATTAATCAGAGAAAGTTTATTAAAATAGAAGTTCAGCGCTCCCAGCCCTCCTCCCCACCTACCCAGCCAGCAATTTGAGGAAGTGATTCAACTTCATTAATTGACAAAACATTGGTCAGAAGGGAACTCCAGTTGGTCATTCACGAGAACTTAGGTAAAGAAAACCATGAGAGGCAAATATTGGCAGTATCAATCCAAGCATGTCTGTATGTGAAAGCTCCTCACTCAACAAACCACCAATGATTTAGTAGATTGAATCAATGTACAAAAATTCATGGCTAAAAATAAGTTTCTCCCTCAATGTAAAGAACAGAAATGTTCATAACATTTTTTTTTTTTTTGGAGACAGAGTCTTGCTCTGTCGCCCAGGCTGGAGTGAGTGCCGTGGCATCAGCCTAGCTCACAGCAACCTCAAACTCCTGGGCTCAAGCAATCCTGCTGCCTCAGCCTCCCAAGTAGCTGGGACTACAGGCATGCGCCACCATGCCCGGCTAATTTTTTCTATATATATTAGTTGGCCAATTAATTTCTTTCCATTTTTAGCAGAGACAAGGTCTCGCTCTTGCTCAGGCTGGTTTCGAACTCCTGACCTTGAGCAATCTGCCCGCCTTGGCCTCCCAGAGTGCTAGGATTACAGGCGTGAGCCACCGCGCCCGGCCCATAACTATTTTTAATAAAATGGTATTCTGCTGAAGGCTACTAAATGATGACAAAGATATAATAGCCAAAATAACATAAGAAACTTTTTGTTCAATAAACTTTTGGTTCAAAAGACAGTCGAAGAGGTCTCACGTTCTCTTTTCTGAATAAGCAAACTTATTTAGTAAGGTACGAAACACATAGTGGAGAGAAAATGTTCCTTTATCTGCTTACTGTTGTCATTCAATTTGAAAAAATATTAATAAGCACCTTGATAGCCATCCCCACCCTAAAAGTCCCAGGATGGCTGCAAAGGTGCGTTCATGAACTCCATGTGTTGGCGTGAGCGTGTAGCGTGTCTGGAGTGCCAAGCGTTGGGGTTGGGGTGTTATTCATCTAATCCCAAAGTCAAAAGAGATTCCTTCCCTACCCTGCTATCTTTTTCTTCCTTCTCATCTGCTCCAAAATTGACTCCTTACCTGGTCCTCCCTAACATCAGTGAGAATAATATTACACTTTGGAGAATATTGCACTAGATTACTTTTGTGGATAATTCTTTTTAATCCTTTATATCTCAAGTTAAGTATGACTTTCCCAGACAGCCTTACATGACCCCTAGTGTATATTCCACCCACCCCACCAACACACACACAAGCACGTTCCCATAGCTCCCTGTGTTTCCCTTCTCTCAAGATTCATCACACTGCTATTATTCCCTATTTAATATTTGCCCAAGAACTCTATCATCACAGGACTGCATCTTCCTGGTTCTTTGTGTTTAGCAAAGTAAATGGCATATTTTAGGTGCCCAGTAAATATGTGTTGATTAGATGAAGGTCTCCATGTGTTGCTCGATGCCAGCAACTATTTGATTCATCTAACTCGCTTTGCTCAAATTCCATGCTCATCAACGAGTCTTCAGAGTCTTCAGGTTGTGTCTCCTACAGAGAAAACACGCTGGTCATGTGGACTCAGGCACATTGATCCTTGTCATCTGTAAATTAGCAAACTGATATTCAGTTCTTAAACTGATATTCAGTTTCATTAGTTGAACTATGTACTATGTACATAACTCATAGCACATAGAACTATGAACTATGTACCCCTATGAACTATGTACCCTTACTTAACTGCCCACCTGATCCATAGCTTGCACTTGTACTTCTCTCTTCCCCTACTCATTCCAAAAGTAATTATTATAAAATTGTAAGTTCTTAAATGTTCATCTGATCAGCCCGGCTGCTACGAGTTGGCCTCGGAAAAATAAATCCACTCTCACGGGGCTAAATAAGAGTGGATTTCTGAACATGTCAAGATGGTAATAGCTTGCATCGTGGAAAATTACCAATGTGTGCTCAACTAAGGAGACAGCTGACATCCCAAGTATCCGTCTAAAGGTTGTTTAAGCTTCTAGTGTAGACATAGCAGAAACAGCCCATCTACCTTGAATTATAGTATTAGTATGTTTAGAGAGTTCTTAACTTGGCAGTAAATCGTTAATGGGGAATGTCTGGCAATCAGAATGAACTAGAAAACGAATAATGTCATTTGACCCTTTCCATTGCTTCTCCATATTGCTAAAAAGGGAGGGACGCATCTTACAGCTTTCCTGTAAAGTGCATTTTTTATTTTACTGATGGAGCAGAAAGTGGTTTAGGTTTCCCAATATTGTATTAATTTCTGCAAAGTCGCTAGTTCCAACATACAGCTCTTAGAAGAACTAATTGAATAAATGGGCTCGGAGATCCTCAAAGGGTTAATATACCTCCCTAAATTGGAATTGAGATCATAAATGTTATTAATTGAAGTTTACAGTCACCATTCCATTTTAAAGAAATAATAGACATTAGTTTACACAATGGATCATCGTAGAAGGATTGAAGGAAAGGCCAAACCATGTCTCTTGAATAGTGAGTACATTTCTCTCTCCGTATGACTCAGAAGACCTGTGACAAAGATATGTGTTATCTTGATTCCCAGAAAGTGGCTTTATTTTTACTAGCAACAAACACTTCATAATATAATTAATGTGCTAGCATTTCCATTTGATTTAAGAGGATCCATCTTAAAGAATCATTCCTAACCACAGGAAAACCAACAGATAAGTTATTTGAACTTGTTAGTTCTTACTCCATTACCTAGAACCGTGAATTCTCAGAATATGATTACTATTTTACTAAAAAAGAATTTGGAGTAGTATTACTAAACCTGCAAATTGACTCAATTCTAGTGGGGAGATTTTATATTCATTGTTGTAAATTTTTTACTAATTCTCCTTGTAATTAAGATTTTTTTAAAAAAAGTAAAATGCTCTGGGTCCATAATTTGCACGTAACAAAGGAGTTAAGGCATTTTTCAAAGTGATAGAGGCTTCCATCAATTGGTGTGCATTGATTGCTCCTCAATTTCCAAAGTTCAGAGGGTACATAAGACATAGTGGAAAGATTCTTGTGGGTTCCTGGAGCACAGAACCAACATGTTTATTCCACGTCTGCTTATTATGAACCAAATGTCAACAACAGCCCATGCTCATTTTTGGCCCTTTTATTTGTGTGCTTTTAATAACCATAAAATTTACAAAATATTTTTTCATAGAAATTTTGTTTTACAAAAAGTTTATGTCATTAGTCCAATCTACTTTTTATCCTCTAATAAAATAATAATATTTCAAACCCCCTTTACTCTCCCTTTTTTAAGAAGACGTCTCTCAAAATAACTTCTGTGGTATCAAAGAGTCAGTATGCTTTAAGGACTTCACTTGTTCACTATTTTCATTAATCGAACTATGTACCCTTACTTAACTGCCCATCTGATCCATAGCTTGTATCTGTACTTCTCTCTTCCCCCACTCATTCCAAAAATAATTATTATAAAATTGTAAGAAACTATCTAAATGTCCAAGTGGAAAAAAGGAAATATAAGGATTATGACATATAAGGCACTCTCATTTTTAATAAAAATGGGAGGTGTTATATATGCATAAATCAAGTATAGAAGAATTCACAAGAAACTACAAACTGTTTACTAAGGGAAGCTGATAGAATGTCTCTATTGAGGTAGAGTGGTTGTGTAGGGCTTCTACTTTTCATTTTATAATTTTTCAGAAAAAGATTCTCTTTTTCTACCGCAGTGATAAACTTAAGTAATAAACTTCTCGGTAACCCCTGATTTCATAGAGGAAAATTGTTTTCCACTTTTTGTTTTTTAAATATGACTCCCTCTGCCATCTCACCATTAGGGAAAATAGACTTTTATTTATTGTTCCAAAAGCTTTCTAAGTGAAAACTAATTTTCCCCAAAGTTTAGTGGAAAGAAAGCCCAAAAGAGTGTCTATTTTTTGCTTTTGTATCCTTTGTATCTAAGATGGATTATGTTACTTCAGTTCATGCTCACATCTGTTTATAATAATGTAAAACTTGTACAAAACAAAATAATAATTGAGAATAATTGCACAGATTGAATAAAAATAAGCAATTTTAGAATGTTTGGGGTTGAGCTTTTTTAAAAAAGATTCTTTTAAGTAGTCTTAAAATATGACTTTAATTTATCCATTAAATTCAACAGAATTCAAATACAGACTTTACAGCTGTTAAAATCATGCAACTGACACTAATGTTTTATCATCACTAGTTAGCATACAACTTTTTTTATAATTGGAACTGGGTTTTGTTATGTACAATTACCCCAAAATTTTAATGTTCTGAAAAGAATATTAAAAATATAAATATGCCTACCAAATAACTGTTATTCGAATCAAGCTGTACAGATTCATAATTAATCTTATCTCTGCATTTGTTAACCCTTTTTTTCTTTTTTTTGATTCTGCTGTACTAGATATATTATGTCAATGATCATAAGAGAAAAGTTTCTGGATTTTGTTTTGTTTTCAGACGTGATTGTACATTTTTAGTCTATTTGAATACTTTTATCTCCCAGAACAGAATTTTTTTTTTTTACTTAAGCTTATTTGATACAAGATTTTCAAATGTCTCTAAATGAGTTATGGCATAAAGAGTCTTGTTGGATGTTTATTATACGTTCAGAGTTTAAGGTTTGGATGAAGCATTTTCAATGCAAAAACAAAGTGCCCGACTTAAAGCAGCCAAGGCTCTCTGGGTTTTCTAAAACTCTTCACCCAGTCCCCTTTGTCCACTCAGCCCTTCCACGCTGACCTTGCCACGGGACCCCATGCACACTCTTGCCTCTGCCTGTCTGCACTTGGAGTCCCCATGAACAAACTGGATTCCTCTAGCCACAGGGTTCCCTCTCCAACTTCACTGGGGTCTTCACTAAAAAGGCACTTTCTCAGTAAGAACCAACACCATCACCTTTTAAACATTTTTTAAAAAATTTTTTAAATGTTTTATGGTTTGTTTTGTTCACTGTTGTGTCTACAGAACCCAGAATAGTTCCTGGCATGTTGTAGGTGTTCGAAAGATTTTTCTTTAATAAATAAAAAACAATACAATGACTGCATGATGAAACCAGTTGGAGCCAGACATCTCCACAAATGGGGCATGTGTTCTCCAGTTTACCATGAATGTCTCATTCCCATCACCTGGCCCACCTCGTTATTTATGCTGTTTGCCTGGCCTTTCTTAGCTTTTGAGATTGTAATCTCTGAGTCATGTTTCTAACCTATTATTCTCGCTAGCCTGTCTTAATTGAACCACTTAGCACAATAAACCATCAACAGTTATTACTACGACAGCCTATATCCTCAGTTGAGACCCGCTCTCCAACTCCCAATTGTCAAAAAAAAAAAAAAAAAAGAAAAGTAAATCAGACATTGATGTAAATGAAATGACACCAATGAAAAGTTTATGGGACACTGGTATACCACACCATATGCAAATGGAAAAATCACAGCAGATAATACATATATATTTTAAGCCTAAATAATATATAGAGTAAGAACTCCATTGCGACTTTGGACTTGCAAAACTCCATTCTGTTCAATTTCACCAAGTAACAGGTTTGGGGCATTAATCAATACACATGACTCAACTTTATTAAAGCTTTTCAGGTCTACATAAACTGAAGACAAAATGCAGCTTCAGAGCAAGTACAGAATCAAAAGACTTAATAACAGAGGAGATAACTCCTTTTACCTCCTCGTCTATGCAGATGTTGTTTTGGAGACACTGGTTAAGGGACTAAAATTGGGCACACTATCAGTTAGATCTTGCCATAATAAACCATCCCAAATTTCAATGGCAAATAATCATAAGCGTTTATTTCTTGCTTGCTTATCTATGGGTCAGCTGCAGTTTGGATGATCTGAGCAAGGTGCAGTAGGGTTTGACTCAAAGCTACAGGTGTGTCTAGTCTGCTCTCTATGTTCCTTTTCCTTGGATCAACAACTGCTGAGGCATGTTATTCTCCATACCAAAGCAGAAACCCGAATACGTTCTCTTCTTTGGCCAAGTCCAGTCACTAAGTCCTCCAAAAAGGAGCAGGAATGTGAACTCCACCATCATGAGGGCAAAGCAAGGGTATGTATATAACATCCTAATTAAGAAAGTGAAAAAATTGGACCAATAAATCAATCCAATATATACCCACTATTATGCAAGTAGGCAGGTACCTGGTGTATCTGTAACCTTAGACTTCTGGATGCATCGTCGGATAAATAAAATTCAGATGGTGCCCTTATTATGGCATAGATGAGCAACAAACATAGAACATGAAGACTGAAGACTGTGATAAAACACTTTGCCTTCTGGATGTTAAGTTCTAAGAAGTCAGATGTTAGAATTGAAACTCTACAAAGCACTAGCATCTCAAAATCCTGAGACAGTAATCACCATAGAACTTGAGGAGCCACTTTTGTCTCCAGAGATGTGGGCAGAAACCACCTTTTTGCAATTTCTCTAATGGAATTACAATTAACCACAGGCTTGTTGTGGAATAAGACTCCACTGGGTATTACAGGGTTGGTTTAATGAATACAATTCAACAGTGTACAGCATATTCTCCAAGTCTCTCTGGAAAGGCATTTAATGACAATTTCACAAAATATTACTTTTAATCAAATCACATTGGGATATCATTATTTAATAGTTTATCTTTCTCTAAATAGATTCAATTTTATGGAAGATCACTTTTTTTTTTTTTTAGCCAAATATGCTGTATAGTCTTGATGAAGCCTTCTCACTGTTTGACAATCTGCTCATTAAACCTGGCTTCCCCTGAAAAGAACTGTGGGCTGAAGAAGAAATACATATATTTATGTCTATAAATCCAAAGGGAACACAATATTTTCTTATTCCCAAATTGCAAGATGCTTCCAGGACAAACAAAGGAATTGCCAATGGAAACTCTGGATATTAGTATTTGAAGTGTTCTAGGGAAGCTGGAAATTTTTGTGGAATAAAAACATACAGTAATTTGAAATCACACACATTCACTGAACAAACTTTTGCCAAACTGGCTGCTCAGAGGCTATTTTTCCACCCAAATACTTTAATGGTTTTTCTTTTAAGTATTAGTTAAAAATATTTACCTACAAGCTCAAAGAAATGTCCTGGAGTTGATTTAAACCTGGTTGAAAAACATTCTGCGCTTTTTAAAAAATGATTCGTCATAAAGAAAAATACAGATTGTTGTCAATAACAATAAAAGCCGCCGAACAAGAGGGTGTGGCTTCTTCTCAATTACCTAAAAAATGTCATTGACGACAATAAAATTACAAGTAATTTATAAAGGATGTACTAAGAGAGTAGAAGTAATAAATAGAATGAGAGAGATTTAGTGCTTTAGCGATGCAAGATGAGAAGAATTAAGAGACCCAAGTCAAGAAGTTGCAAGAAAGCGTTAAAAATTCCAAATCTCCCTGAATATTTATTGAACAGAGAAGAATAACTAGCAACAGACTGGAAAAGAAATTCCCTGGCTTTAACCACTAAATAGAAGAGGGGACATAAAATTTGCACAACCGCACCACGCCCTTGATTTAAAAACAATAACTTAATAAACAACTCAAAGCCAGAACTTCTCTCTGGATTTTTAAACCAAAATAGCTCAACATCAGCTAGACTGGTGGATCTAATTATGTGCTATAACATATGCCACTTGGTGTACTGTTCGGTTTGTTTTTTTTTTTTTTTTTTGCCAGAAAATTCCCTCACCCCCTCAGGAATTTTTTTTTATTAGAGTTAGCAAATAAAGAAATTTCAGTACTTTATTTTATGACCACTGGCATTGGTGGCTACAATGTGCAATGACTTCCATATCTTAGCAACTCTAATCTTAACAAAATAAACACAGCAAGGAGCAAACAGGCTTCGCGCCATCCTAATGTCTCATCAACATCCAAAAAAGGGAAAGAGAGAATAAATGGAGGATGACTGTGGAATTGGCAGTTCTCCCGTGGCCAAAAACATCACAGTTTGTTTTTTTTTTTTCATTTTCACAGCAGGGGCACCTGTGATGATGTGTCTTAAGAAAAGAATTCACTTAGACCTGAAAGGGCAGGCACAACGTGGGGGCCAGGGGGGAGGATGATTCACCAAGAAGAGTAAGATATGAGGGGAAAAAAATTGAAATTAAACCATCTTCTGTTCCTTTTTCTCCTGTAATATGGGGGTCACAGCTATGGAGGCATCTGTTTGTTGTCTCCTAAATTGCATCCAAATCAATGCTCATCCTTGCATGGTGTAAGTTCCTTCTTTTCTTAGACACCAAAGCCTGGGGTAGCTCCAGATTATAACTACAGTAAGAAAAGCGCTGCATCCATCGTGAATGACTGAGCCAATGAACGAGTGAGCCCCATTCTGCTCCCCTCGAACTGGTGAGACAATATTAAAGACACAAAGCTCTGGAACTTCCTCGTGCTCCTGAATAGATCACTTAAACTGTCCCTCGTGTAGAATTAAATCTTTATTCAACTGGGTCCCAACACGCACGTTGACTGAAATTGACCTCAAGATGTGCAATGTAGAGGAAAGACTGGAGACTTGGTGGTTCAAGGGACTTGTGTGGGGACCCCCACTCCATCATTTCCTAGCTCTGTGAGCTTATGATAGTATGTTTATCGACTGTGAGCTTTAGGGTTCTTCTGCAGCCAAAGTGGACAGATCTCCCTAGTGAAAAAAGATGATGGTTTAGTTGGCAATTGGACTAATGTTTGTAAGGCTACCTAGCCCATTTCCTGGGAAGTAGATTTCACCATCAAACTAAATTGATTCGCTTCCCTTCACTTGATTTCCTTTCCCCTATGTCATATGGGCCACTGTCACCAAACCTGTCACACATGGCGGCCTCCTCACTGCTACCTTGTCTTATACTAACCAGGCTTGTCACTGCTCCCCAGTACACTGAGCTGTTGAGTCCTTTGGTTCATTAACTCTTTAATCTGTTACGTCCTGTCCATTTCCAGTTGCAAATTAGCATCCTGTTTAAGCCTTCATTACTTCTTGCCTGAAGTATTGAGTGCAAGAGCCCAAACATTGCTCCTCTAAATCTAATCTTGTCCCTTCCAATCTGCTGCCAGCATTCTCTTCCTAAATTTGACTAGGTATTTTCCTGCTTTAAATTCTCCTTTCTCTGATAGATGGGGCCTCCAAGTTCTGAGCTACCCATACTTCTCAAGCCCCATTCCTGAAATTCTTTCTACCCTGAACCCTACGTTCTAGTTCAGACCAGTCTGCTTCTAATGCTGCTTCATGACTCAACACTTTAGCAGTTGTTGTGCTGTTGATGTAAAATGCTTTTTTAACATCTTTGGCCAGTTGATAAACTTCTTCAGAACTCAATTCAAGCATTGTCTCTCCAGCGAAGATATTCCTACAGTCTCTATAGAAGGTTGATAACATTCTACATGGGATCATGTCTACACAATATACTATGTCTTTAAAACACTTCATTACAATGCTTTTCAGTCCTTTACCTGGCTTTTGTGTCTCTCCCACTCAACTGTGAGTCAGGGAGTCAGAGACTTGAGGTCAGAGTATTCTCATTGCTTAGCACAGTGCTTGAATTCAGTAGGTGCTCAATAAATGTTAGGCCCATCTCCTCTACCACTCACCTCCCTACCCTTCAAATAATAAAAAGATGAATTGAATTGACTTGTTCAGATTTTTATTTTGATCATCTCAACCTCAACTTCTACTTTATTTGTTAATGTAATGTTGAATCTAATCTTAAAGGAAAAATATGCATCTCTTTGCCATAGAAAACAGATAGAAACTTAGAAAAAAATTATATTATTTTGTGCTCGATAAATATTTTTAGTATCTATGTTTTCTTGATGACCATAATCCTATTTTATGTGTCTGTGACCTTGAATCATGCTTTAGGCTCTATCTCACTCTCCTTGCTACCTTCATCTCACTTGCTTTATGTTGTGTTGGCAAATGCCAACAACAGGTATACAGTAGAAACGAAACCAATCATAAGGATGATGCAGATAAAGAGACTTACTTTTTGTAATTACAGAGTCATAAATTCTGACTTATAAAAAAGACTCAATGTTACTTATTAAGATTCTAACAGAATGGAGTTACAGTATGGGTTTGTAGATCAAAACTTTGTACAGGACCTAAGATAAAAATTCTGTATGTTTAGAGTCCTCTAGAAAATTCTTAACTCATTCATAGAATAGATAATATATACTGCATTATAAAGAATACATATGAAGTACTAAAGAACACAGTTAAATTTCTAAAATACAACTTTCCTAGTGGACTTAAAAAAATACTTCACTCATTGTTCCTGTCTCTGGGAGATTTATCCTCACCCATCCAGAACTTTTCTGTTTCCATTTTCTAAGAAATACTGCCAGAGAAATGCTGACTATACCTTACTGCTAGAAGGGGGTGTCAAATTTCACCCTGTATATGCTGCAGAATATCTGGAAATGGAAATGAAGCCATAGAGACATTATCATTATGTCTGAAATAGGAGAGAAATGATAAAAAGTTAGAAGAAAGGAGAAAAAAATCAATTCAATGGCCAGAGAATAAATTCATTCAAGCAACATGGATTGATCACCTACCTTGTGCTTGGTATTATGTCTGACATTCAGGAAAATAAACTTAAAAAAGGAAAAAATCACTGTCCTTCATGCCAGTTATGGAAACAGATAGATCACCTATTGATTATTATGATCTGAGCCTCATATTGTTCAAGAATATTCTGTCTAGGACCTGTAATCATGAATTATTGAAAAAAGAGTCATGTCCAAATATATTATTGTTTCTGTTCTGTGAGGAGGAAAACAGATTTACAAACATTTAAGATGGTAGGGTGTTTTAAGGATGACAAAAAAATTAAGTTCTATTGTATTTTTCTCGAAAAACTTTCTTTACCTCCATTATAATCTACTTCTTAAAGAGTACATAAAGCCTTGTTTTTATGGTTAGGATTGCCAGATTAAGTACAGAATTCCCAGTTAAATTTAAATTTCAGATAAATGATGCACAATTTTTTTAGTGTGACGTGTGCCCCACATAGTGTTATAAAAATGCATCTTCCTGTCAATTTCAGTATGAAGTGTGTCGCACATATTACATGGGACATCCTCATACTAAAAACTTATATGGCATTTAACTGAAATCCAAATTTAACTGAACATTCTGTATTTTTCTTTACTAAATCCGATAACCCTATTTATAGTGGCATCTATCCAGTGATCAGGCTCCTCACCTTGAGTTCGCTGTGTGATATTTTAATGCATCAGTGGATCGAACAGTGACTGAGTTACCAAGCAGTATTTTCCAAGCATGTAGACTGAGACGCTTTCTTCCTGGCTGACTTTCCTAAACTGCTTTGGGTTTGTTGCCCAAGTAACAAAGCGTGACCTTTATCCTCTCCTCCTCATGAAGAAAACAGAAATTTTCTAAGGGGAGAAAATTATCAGGAATTAAAAATGACGATGCACTACTATTCCAAGAACCTTAAGGCTGTCAATACTTTATGCTTTTAAATAGTTGCTATGGTTCACCCCAGAATCGTCAGCATATATCTGTGGGTTTTTTCCTGGTGTGTAGTGAACTTTGATATCTTTGGGAATAAAAGAACTCTCTATCTGTCTATCTACACATATATATTTAACAATGCAAGTTATTGTTATATAAATGTAGGCTGTTGTCAATTTCAGTTCCCTGCCATATCAAAAGAACAAAGCAGGCAGGAAGAGCAAGAGGATGATCTAATATGCCTACGCTAATAACAAAGCCAGTGCCCTAAATTGGCAATGGCAGCCCTCTTCTGCGGAGATTGTTTTTAACACCATCAGTAGACATTCAAAAAAATTGGATAGTGACAGGAAGAGCACATTTTAAATTGTCAACCTTCATGATGTCCTTTTGAAGAATAGCAATTACATAACTCAGGCATTTGAAAATATATATATATATATACACACATATATATAAAGCAGTTTGCAAAATGTTATGCAAGACTCCATATCCTGAATTCTTTGTACAAATCAAAGTTACTTATTTTTTACTGTAATCTTTTTTTCCCTTTTATTACCCAGTTGCTAGCTAAGGCTGGCATCAATATTAACAAGTACAGAATTAAAACTTTTTTTTATTTAAATTATTAACAAATTCATTTAAAGATACCATCTACTATGTGCTATTTCTTAATCATATTTAAAATCCAGTTTGTAATTTTCCAAGACATGCACTTTTTTATATAACATTAAAACAACAAAAGAGTGTGCTAATATTCTAATATTTTGTTGAAGTTTTAAGTTGTGTTCTCTTAGGCAGTAAGAGAGGAAAATGTTATCCAAAAGTGATTTTATATCACCAAAATTTCATTTGGTCTTTTTTTCTCCCCTAATTCTCATCTTCTTTTGAAATAATTTTAGAAAAACTCTTTTAAAAATGCAGACTTACAGCCAAGAGAAATGCATTGCAAGTACCCTAAATAGTTAATGTATTTTCTAAATGAATGATTTAAAATAGCTATTAAAGGAGAGGAAATGAGCTTAGGTTTCTAGTAATGACTTCTCCTCTTCAAAATGAAATCTGTAAATCCCTGATTGCAATTCCAAATCCCCACAAGACCAGCAGTTCTGGGACCAGGGCTCACTGGCTTTATGTCTAATAGCACCAGATAAGTAGCATGATTTTTATATAAGTAATTTGGGAGAATATTCAGAATTTATAGTCCTAGAGACAATTTATGAATGAATTTCCTTTTTAAAGTACATTATTCTGAAAATCAACTTTTCCACCCAAATTGTAAGCAGAGCACATAGGAATGTGAAAGGCATGGATATATACGTACAGAGACATATGTGTATGTATTTATATATGCGTGCACACACATGCACAAAATTTAAGTACCATTTTATTCATAAGAGCATAATGATTCAGCCTGTGATTGTTAATAAAAATGCATTTCTAACCATCAAATTTGAGTCTATTATTCTAAGTTAATTGCATTTGCCCTAAAGAGACTTACAGCTGGCTGTCAGCCTGTTTGTGTCAGTTTCATTTTATTCATCAGTCAATCTTGTCTCCTCTTCTTTTTACATCTTATATATTGATCAAATAGATTTGTTAGCCTACCTCCACAGCTCTCACGGCATTAAAAAAAAATGAAAAATAATCTTGTTATTATCATCAGATGCATCTGATTACTTCATTCGTTTGCACGTTATTTTAATTAATATCTCAGTAGCAACGAGCATGCCCTTTTGACAGGCCCATAAGACTGCCATTAAGTATAATAGATGCAACTCACTCAAAGAGGCGCTGAGAAAAAGTTAAACGTGAAAAAGTCTACTCCTCAGTGGTCGGCAGCGTTTCAGCTTTTCAGCTGGACCTGAGCAGTCTCATCATGGTAAACATTAGTTCTTTACTGGAGTGTGTTAAGGAGTTAGAAAGCATCTCGTTAAAGCTGGCCCGCAGAAGAGAATGTGCTATTAGGTGGTAACGTGGATTAAAGAAAGAAATGGGCACCTTGTTCCCATTTAAGCCAGAGAAAACCAGTGGGGGAAACAGAAGAGCGAGGAGGTTAGGGTAGGAAAGTAGTTAAGGTGGAAAGTCTGAGAAGAATTAGGATCTTTTCTTATGTGAGTGGAGTTGCATTGGAGGGGAGATGAAAGGTATCACGGGGTGAGCAGGTAATTAGCAGATCAGAAGCAAAGCAGTTAAAAGGTGACCCTTACCTCCTCTGCTACTCAGGCTAGGAAACTATAGACAATTATGACAGTGTTTTCTCCGGGGACGTGTGATACAATTCCTCCACGGATCCTCCAAGACACAAAGCTCCTTCTGCATTGTCACTGCCTGGCTTGAGCTCAGTGCTTTTTATGGACATTCCTTCATGGCACAATTGCCTCGTTTTTCAACCTTGCTTTGGATCAGTGGTTCCCAGGTGGGAGTGATTCCACCCCCCCACCCCGGGGGGACAGGAGGGATCGCTGGAGATTTGGGGCAGGTGCTGCTGGCACCAAGTGGGTGGGAGCCAGGGATGCTGCTACCCAACCCCCAACCCACACGTAGCCCCAGCAGCAAAGAATCCTGCAGCTCCAGAGGGTGGCAGTGCCCAAGTTAAGCAACCCTGCTTTAGATGGATGACTGAAATACACTCGAATATAAAAAAACGAAAACTACATCACAGTGCGGCAGCAGCTCAGGGAGTAGGATTTAAGCGACTCTGGGAGACAGACAGCAGGACGGCTGCTGTGCGTGGCATCTCACACTCGCCTGTTAAATAACACGACTCATTACCTAGACCTCAGGAACAGTTGAGCCAAAGACAACCCCGATTTTGAGGAGGACAAAGAAAAATGAAAATCGTTGCTTGATAGAAGACGTTTCAAAGACCTCCAAGACAAACCGGCTGAAAAATCCCCAATAAAAAGACTCAGTAAGAAAATCGTGTCACAGCCCCTAATCCTCAACAGACCTTAACAAGATGTTCATGAGCCAAAGCCTCATGTCTGCAGAAGACAAAAGACCCAGGGAAACAATATAGTCTAGAGAAGGATTATCGTTAAGAGGCAAGAGAAAGATAAAAACAGATTCTTCAACCTTGCAATTAGAACTCCTACAAAGGATAACCAGAAACGTGCTAAAAACCATGTCACAGTAACTGTTATATCATTCTGCTCTTGGGAAATTAATATTTAGATTACGCCTGGGGCAATATTTTTAAAACCTTTTTTTGATGGATGCTTTTTACCCACCTGCCTAGACACCCTTGCCACCAAACCACTCCCTGGCACAGATGGCCAAGACATTTGCTTTTTCAAATACTCCATATTTCCACAGCCACCCACCAGACAAAAATTAGATTACCAATGCTTGTGTAAACTTTCCAAGCTCTGACACAATAAGATTCCAGGAAATGTACATGCACAGCTAAAAGCAGCATTATACATAATGCACTGTAATTCCAACAGACAAGTTGCTATCTTCGATAGATATACACATTTTCCATGCCAAACACATGAACGTCAATACATTTTTCTCAAGTTAAAATGGAAACCATTTAACAGATATAATGGGCACAATGAATTTCATTTCGCATTACTAAGGAGGAAAGTTTTGGAAAGGATTGCAATGAGGCCAAGAAAAACAGGAAACCACTTAGAAGCTATCATGCTTGTCCAAGTTATTGCCCCAAGGCATGGTCATGGAGCCCACAGGCCATGGAGATTTCATAGTCTCAAAAATATAATTCCACAAAAACAAGTTTCCCACAAATGGGAAAAACGTTTTAAAATGGACAAAATCATAGTTGCGTTTTTGCAAAAGGTTCAAGAGGATGCCATTATGTGTTCTCCCCGCCCATTCTGAAGAGCTGTTATAATTGCCAACTTGGTTTTTTTGGGGGAGATTAATCGGAGGCAGATGAATTAAATGATGTGTCATATAAAAGACGTTAGGAAGATGTTCCAAAATCCCCATTCCCAGCCTCTCCTTTACTAGTGGAAATACGTATCCTTGGTGACTCCTTTCATCACTGTTACAAATATGACAAGAACAGCAGGACACATCAGTGGCCCTAAACTTACCAGGAAATTGTCTCAAGTCTTTCCGGCATCAAAGACCGTGTATTCGGTCATTGCACACTGACGAATTGTGTTGGTGTCATCTACAAGGTTGAGATAACAAACTGTAAAACCCTAAACAATATTATAATGCAATTTAGAATGAAGGTTCTGAGCACAGGGTTATTGGAACCAGGAAGAACTTGGTTCTAAGCCCATCTCCACTACATACCAACTGAGTGAGCTTGAACAAAATTGTTTTTTCACAGTTTGGGTTTCTCCATCTGTAAAATAGGTATGATATGACCAACATTAATGGTTTTAGGAAGGATAAAATAGGGTCACGTGTGCAAAACATTAGGTACATTACTAGCTGCAATGCCTAGGAGTAGGGAAAACCGGGTGGTACTCTCTGGGCATTCCTGGTTCAAGTGCTTGCTTCTACCACTTCCTGACCTCAAGTAAGGTACTTAGCATCACTAAGTCCCAGTATCCTCATCTCTAAAATGGGGATACTACCATGTTTCCCCCAAAATAAGACAGGGTCTTATATTTATTTTTCCTTAAGAAGACACCGTAGGGCTTATTTTCAGGGGATGTGTTATTTTTTTTAACTACAGTACAACAATCTACATTTATTCAAATATAGTTAAGTCGTCTTCTTCTGGAACACCATCATAACTCTCCAAACCTTGAATTCCATCCTGAATTTCTTGCGACTCTATTTCCTTTAGAACCATTGGCCCCAATCTCTCATGTTGAGCACTAGAGCTGTCATGGGGCAGATGAGAAGGGCTGCTCATCTTCTTTACTGCTCTGTAATGAAATGCATGGGTTGTACAGATGCGCTGAGCAGCCATGCCCAGCACTAGGTTTTATTTTTGGGGTAGGGCTTCTATTGTGCAAATGCTTAGAAATCCTGCTAGGGCTTGTTTTATGGGTAGGTCTTATTTTGGGGGAAACACGGTACTAGCAACAATACCTTTAAGATTGTTGTGAGGATTTAAGTGAGATAATAAAAATAAAGGGCGTAACAATTCCAACCATATAACTCATTACATTTTAGGCCGAATCATTCTTGCCATCATATTTACAAGTGGGAAATAAACTTCTTTAGTCTTAGGCACCAAAATAACTAGCAAAAACGTCTCAAAGTGTACACACGCATATAGCGGTAGACTTAGAAAGAAAACAAATGGAAAAGCAAGACACCTTCTTCATTATGTTTACCATGAGTTCCAGCAATCGTTTGCCTTTTGTTGATTTGATTTTTGTCCCTGGAAAATAAAAACACACCTCTACAGAGAGAAATTTTAAAAGTGGAAATAGGACAATATTCATGAAGGTCAGTCCTAGCAGTTCTTCCAAAATATCCGCAGTCCCTGGAACTGATGACTTTTTGGCTCATGTGGCCATTGGAGGTACCACCCCATCCACGCCCAGAAATCAGTATAGTCACACACAGTCGCATCCCAGACTGAAAACATCATGACAACTAATTGGTTACAAGGCACAAAAAGTAGTGGACACAAAAAATGAAGAACATCTTTGACTGTGAAAGGTCAAGATGAGTTAGTACGCTATTAACTTGGCTCATTTATCAAGCGATGAATCGACTTTTATGAGAAATATTCAGTGTTTTCAAACTGCTTATCAGGGATCCTAATTCTGTCATCTTACGGGCCTATATTAACTGAAATTTTCAGAACGCTACTTAATATCTTAATTGTTAAATTACAGTGACGTGCCCTGGAGTCTGAAAATAACTCAGACTTGTAGCTTGTTTCTGTCTTCCCGTGCAGAAGAAACTTTCCAAAATGAGGGATTTCTCGTGTGCACCGTGTTTAGCCAGATGAAAACTAAACCAGATTGGTGTGATAGTCAGCAATAGAAAGAGAAACAAATTAAGTACTTATAATTGAAGCTTGAGGAATGAAAGAATTCACACTTTCTTAGAGCTATTATCTCAGACAGTCTGGTGTCAGATTTAAAGCCCAACCAGTGCATCTGTTTATATTGCCAAGGATTTTCACAGTAAGAAGGGCTAGGAAACACATATTTTTTAATTAGGGTCCAAATTCCAAAGAACACCAAAAAAATAGTATGTCAAAAATATATATTCTTGTGATTTTTATTGTCCAATGTCTAAACAAAGACAAAAAAACCACGTTGCTTACTTCTTCTTCACAAACACAAGTAATGGGATTAAAAAAAAAGCTAATCCTGTTGCTTTGCCACAGATTCTTTTTTTTCTTTTTGTTATCCTGCTTGTTTCTGGCTTAGCAACTATTGCTTTTCTTTCCCAGGATGAAATAATACAGAAAAGTCCCATTAAGGAAGGGTTCATTCACACAGAAACTTCACCAGGATGGCTCAGTTACCCAGCCTTAAAAGTTGAAATACTATGGCTCTCTAAAATGACCATTTTACACATGAAAATACATCTCTTATTTTTAAAGTTGCATGAACTCCTTATTTATCTTGGGCTTCTAATTAAAGGAAAGTCCTGTGTAAAATCCACACAGAAGTATAGAATATTGGAGTACTCGATTCTATTATTAACCTATTTTTACTTCTTGCCAGCAAAATTAGAGATATTTTCTGCAATTTCAGAGATTACTTCTTTGGTCAGTGAAAGAAAAAAAAAAAAACACACACACACAAGCAAAATGAAAAGTAATGTTTTGTACACAAGAGTAAACAGGCTTCATTGCCTCATTTATTTATTCAACAAATATTTATTGATGATCTCTTCGGGGAACACAGAGTTGAATAAGATGTGACTGTAGCTGGCAAATAATAACACAGGGTGACATGATCTCTAATGTACAGCATGCTGGGGGAAGCACTTACCACTAGCAAAATGCTGGAATAGACATAGAGATGATCCACCTTTATGCCATTCGTTTGAGGAAGAAACTAAGGTCTAGAAAAGTTGAGCCTTATAAGCACAGAGTCTTTAGTGGAAATGGGACAAAAATAGGACTAGAATGCACATCTCCAAATTCAGATCTCTTACTCTCTAGATAGCAATATACTTCTCCCTAGAAAATGATTGGTTTTGTTTCCCTGCCCCCCCCCAAAAAAAATAATGATCAAGCCATGAACTTCAAGCATGAACTTCAAGACAGTTGGCTAAAGTTGCAAATATACTTTGGGAGCACAGTCAATATCCAACCTATTTGCATAGCATCCTGGATGTTGGAGAAGGAAGATTGAGAAATCAGACCCAGCTGGGTTCTACTCTTCCATCTGTTCTACCAAATAGTTACATGACCTTGGGCAAGAACGGAACTCTGAAAATTATTCGATTTTTTAAAGAATGGTTCAAATCAGGATAAAAGTATCTGCATGACTTGAGTAAACTTCATGACATAGTTGAACTGAGTGGGTACTAAACACACATAAATTCCCACTTCTCATTATTGTAAATCGAATAGAACTGATGAAAGACCAGATCAGCACAAACCACATCACTGTTTCTTTATCCCTTACCATTCATTTTAGCATAAGATTCTGCCTCCAATCTTAAGCCATTTTTGTAGATCATTTTTGGCATACCTTCGCAAAATTAAACATTTTCCACTCTGTGAATATTTTGGGAGTTAGAAAGCAGAGATTAAACAATTAGATTTAGAGAACGTAATCATTATACATCCTCTAAAAAGAGATGGGGAGAAAATAGAGTCGGAAGAAATATATAAAATTAATTAAACCTCCCATACAATTCGGCGAGTCTCTTCCATTGCAGGTCATAGAAACTCAACCAGTTCAGATAAAGAAGGAATCTGTAGGTGCCACATCCTTAGGATGTCTAGGAGGAGACAAGATTCAGGAGCAACTCAACCCAGGGACCCAAACGATGAATTTGGAATTTGTCCCTGAAACGAAGGTAAAGTACCCTGCCTTACCTTCTTTTCTTGGCTGTCTGGCCCCCTGTTGGGATTTATGCTTAGGTAGATGTTTTACACGTGGTGGGAAAGATGGCTTCTGCCCATCCAGGTCCCCACAATCTTTACACCCCACACAGCAGGAGAGAAGTCTCACTCCCAGTGGACTGCTTTCAAGTATCAGGGAATACCTGGATTGCTACTGCGGGATCTATAACCATTCCAGAACAAACTGCTGTGGTTCTCTGCTGGAATGTAGAATTCTTTTCCCTGAAAAAAAGTGTGGAAAGGGATCAACAATGGAGATACCACTCAATTCTACCCCCCACACTTCTTTTAGGGTTATCCAGTTCAATTCTAAATCCTCTTGGAGATCCTGGCAAGTTCATCTTCCTTTCTTTGTAGTAGCTTCCCATAATGTATCGACTGAGGGACATTTTGGGTGCAATTTGGTAAGAAAAGGACCCGCCTTTGTTCACAATATGGCAGCCATTGCACCAGCATACAAATCATCACATATACGCATTATGTGAAGCCACTAGAGGTACATTTTTACATTGGAGGTGCTTATAATGTACGTGTGTATGCATGTTAGATAACAAAATACTAAAAAATTGTTTCCTTATTTAGGCAATAAATGGATTCAGAGTTTACTATATGTAGGACACTAGGTTTAACTCTGTCAGAGTTCAAAAACCTCAGTTTCTGTGCTCGAATGATTGAGGAGGAAGAGAGTAAGAGGTATAAGATGTCACCTTTAGCATGGTGCAGAGGACTCCGTGTGTAAGTTAACATTTGAGCTGGGTTTTGGAGTATGAGTAGGAGTTTCTCTGTAAAGAATAGGAGAAGAATGGCGTGAGCAAAGAGGTGAAGACAAAAAAGTTTGAAATGTGCTTTTTTTTATTGGGTTAAAAGTTTACGTATATGAAAGTCACAGGAAATAAACATAGCAAAGTAGAGTTTATCATTGAGCAATAAAGGCCCTGTCCATATTATGGTGTATCTGCATTGGGGAATAACATGCAGTAGCTCTGTAGGGTGAAGCAGAACAAAGTGAGCACATCTCCAAAATATAATATAATAAAGAGGTGGGGAAATTCCAGTTTCACATTAATAAATACAGCATGGCCCCATTTACATTATGTAAAATCGAATATGCAGATGTTCATGAATATATGTAAAACGTCTGGAAAAGCTTCATCCCAAACTGATAATAGGAATCAAATAAATTAATCAAACAATAGTAATGAGAAAGGGGCACGCTGCAGCGAAGTGGAGATTTGGATAGTTGGAATCTGTGTTATTCCAACTATTATTTTTGACAATAATAATCTACCTACATGTTGCTTGCTTAACGAAGAAATATTTTTTAATTTTTTACTTATAAATAAAAGAAAGTTTTCTGTTAAAATAAAGGTCAAGTTAATGGCAGAATAAGGAGCATGAACTTTTAAAAAAATTATTATTATTTTTTGGTTTGGGTTGTCAGTGTAGAGGTAGCTGATATATTAAGCTACACATTAGGAAGAGAGCATGGTGCAAGTGTAATTATCTTATAGCCAATAAGCAAATAGGCAGGAAGAACTGTTTAGAGGCCATTCCAAATATATATGTGCAAGAAAGAAATATATGTAATAAGTAAATATATATGAATAATAAGGATTAAGGGGAGAGAATAGTGGTTTTTTTTTTTTAAGAGTAGAGAGTTTCAAGTATCAAAGTGATGCCTCTGGGAATGTTCTGTTGGGAAGCTTCTAGAAGACAACAAATGTGGAGAGCACAGAGGCCAAGTCTGATTTCAGTTTAGATTCAGCATGTCATCGACATGAAGGAGAAAGCTGAAGAGTGAATGAGCTCCAAAGCTCCTTGTGCTGAATACCAGGCAGATTTTGAGGGCAGAATCACAGTGGTGGAAAACATGGCAGGGCGACTGCCCATGGGGAGCTTATCACCACGGAAACGCTAATACCCACTCCCATTCACTGAGCTTTTATTGTTTTTGCAATGGCACTTAAATATCGCATCAACCTTTAAAACATCCTATTATATAATTATCTCCTTTCTATGGATAAAGAAGTGAGGTTCATTGAGGCGGGGCAGTTTGTCATAAGTCATACAGCTAGGAAGTGTCAAGGGCCTGATTGGAATGCCAAGTTCGTCTGCCACCCAGAACCCTTAAACATTGAGCAACACAGATTCCTTAAGAGTGGGTCGTAGAGAAATGTTTGGAAAAGGAAAAAAGAAACAAACAGGAGTCTACCTTAAAGAAGACTAGGACAGAGTCATGGGCCTGACTGGCCTTGGATCATAGGAACTGATTAAAGGCCATTGATATGGTGATTAGAAAGAGTCATGTATTTGTGGGTTTACCTGTTCATTCAACAAATGTGTATTAAGCACCTAGCATGCATTATTGCTTGAGCTTTAAAAGATCAGTTCCATTTGCATGGGGATGGAAGCCAATTGTGAGGGATTGAGGAGGGAGTGGATAAAGAAATAGTATGTGTTAAGGTCTCCTCTGAGGAAGTCGATGATGGAAAAATTAGTGCAAAGAGCATTCATGGGCTCTAGTACACCCGGGCATGGATTTCAAGGGAGGAAGGAGTCAGTAGAGCAAGACAGAAAATACAAGGAAACAGAGCAATGGTTGATATAGACACGTCTTGTACATGGTGAAAGAGACAGGGGTATAAAACCCTGATGCAAAGGTTCACCTTTAAAAAAAAGGAGGGCCTCTTCTCCTGTGATAGCAGACAGAAGAAAATGCAAAGGAACAGAGAAATGTTACGGTAAAGTACAATCATAGGAAATGATGTCAAGAAAATCACTTAGCTTCTCAACCCTGGCTACACATGACAATCATCTTTGCAGTTGTCACAAATCATAATGCTCGGTCTACACTCCAGACCAAATGAGTCAGACAAGCTCCAGGTTTTCCAAGGCAGGGTTTAAAAATTTGCTGGTGGCCGGGTGCAGTGGCTCATGCCTGTCATCCTGGCACTCTGTCTGGGAGGCCGAGGAGGGAGGATCGCTCAAGGTCAGGAGTTCAAAACCAGCCTGAGCAAAAGCGAGACCCCGTCTCTACTAAAAATAGAAATAACTTAACTGGCCAACTAAAAATATATAGAAAAAATTAGCCGGGCATGGTGGCGCATGCCTATAGTCCCAGCTACTCGGGAGGCTGAGGCATGAGGATCACTTGAGCCCAGGAGTTGGAGGTTGCTGTGAGCTAGGCTGACGCCACGGCGCTCTAGCCTGGGCAACAAAGTGAGACTCTGTCTCCAAAAAAATAAAAAATTGCTGGCAATTGCTTCTTGGCATTTTGGCTAAGATCAAGTATGGAAAGCTGCTGGCAAGATTTGACCAGGTGGGGAGAGAAGAGGGCATTCCATGTGATAAAATTTGAAGCAAAATCTAAAACCATAGGAGGCAATAAAGAAATTAATTTGCATAACACAAAGGAAGGCAGGAAGAAGTGAGGGAGAAAATAGAAAACCTGATCTGTGGGTAGATCACAAAGGATGCTTATAAGTTGTCAAAGGTCTGCAAAGTGGACATATAAGCATCCTCTTAGTTACGACCCTAAGCTCAACTAAGCACAAGAATCGTGTCCATATTGTTCACTTTGATATCCCCAATCCTCATCGGACTCCCTGGGATATTGTAGTTGCTCAATAAACAGTTGAATGACTAGCTTAATAAATAAACAAATGTATCACTCCAGTGTCAGCCCAGCCCTCTTTTTTAAGTCTCTGAAATACTTGAGAAAAGTGGAATTGTCGCATACCCAATCCCAAGTCATTCATTGCAAGTACCTGTCCGTATCCCACCCAGATATTCCTGGGTCTTTGACTGGCTTCATTAGATGTGACTCCAATCTCTGTATTCTCAATGCTGCCGTCATTAGATTATACGCATATCAAATCTTTATCAAAGTTTTTCAAAAAACAGGAAACAATAGGGAGGATGTAAGAGGTGGTTCAGCATTTTACTCCCCAATTTTCCCCCCAGGGAAATGTCTGCCCCAAAACCCCCAACACACATTTTCACAGCAGCTTTATTTATAACAGCCAACAACTGAAAGCAACACAAATGCCCCTCAACAGGTAAATGGATAAACTAAATTCATGCAACTATGATTCAGCAAAAAAAAAAGAAAAAGAAATTGTTTTTGTAGGCAACCATCTGAATGAGTTTCAAGAAAATTATTCTGTGTGAAAACTTCACAAAGCAAAGTACAAACTGAGTGATTCAGTTTATATGGAACTCTGGATGTTGAATTAATCTTTAAGAGACGAGAGGTCAGAGAGTGCTGGTGAGGAAGGGGGACTGATGGATGGATCACAAACGGATGTGTGGAAACCGAGTGGGGGGTGGAATGGAAATGTTTGCTACCTGGATGGTGGGACGGTTTTGTGGTGCACGCATATGTCAAAAGTCATCACATTTTACATGTTCCTTGTCAATTATTGCATTATATAAAAGCTCTAAAAAAAAAAGCTGAAAAAACAAACACTGGTCAGGGGGACTTTATTAATTAATTATTAATATCAAAATATCAGCTAGGAAGGAATTTAAAATTAGATATCTGCAGTGCTACCTGTGTCCCCTGGTCATTCTTGCTGGCTGGTTCCCCGCCGAGGTCCCAGCCTCCTGCCATCGTGCTGTGCTCCTGTTTCCCCTAAGTGTCCCTGGGCCACCCACCCCACATGTCTCAGCTTGTACCTTACGTAGAGCAGCTTGAGCAAGACTCGCTCCTGCACCGTGGTTTGGGCGGGAAAAGTCCCTTTTAGGATCCAAATTCCCCAGACATTATTTTGCCAAAGGAAAGGCCAGACATTAGCCCCATCCCTTGGAAGGCTCCAGACTTTTAGAGTCAATTATGATTTTAAATGGCAAGTTTTTTTTTTTTTTTTTTTTAATTTCTCTCTGTACTTTAAAGGAATGAATCACCCTGGAAATAGGAGTGGACAATCTCCAACCCAACCCACTCCTGGTAGTGCACAAGACAACCTGCACTCACGTCGTTGTTGTGCATAGTCCCTACACTGCTTGGTGGGGAGTTTCAAACTCCCCCAACATTGTTGCTGTATCCACCACAGGCGGCGTGGTGTGCATACAGTTGGCGCTCAACACGTGCGCGCTGCGCATGAGGACGAAGGGTAAAGGCGAGACACTCCCCGGGATTTCAGACCTTATAGCAATAATAATAGTGACAAACGCAGCTCTGCACGTGCACAGCTGTCTAAAAGCAGTCACGTGTCACACGCACATGTCGCCTGGAGCAGGTCAACGTCCATCCTGCCAAGTGTCTTGAGTGTACGGTCGGGGCACCTCGCGGGGAGGACACGTGTCACCCTGCCAGCGTCACCGTGCCAGCCTCAGAACTCGGAAAGCACGTCTCCCAGTTCATTATGTCAGGACAGCAAAGTGGCCCTTGTCGGTCGGGCGGGAGGAGGGCGCAGTGGCAGGCAGGAACATTGGGGCTCGTGACGCTACACAGCTGTTGTTGGGGACGCAGGACCGCTGCTTGGTGTGGCGTCCGCTCTGGAAGAGACACACACACACATGTCACAGCAGGCCTGGTTAGTCCTTCCAGATGAGAGTCCATCCACTTGGCGACTCCTGGTCCACGTGATTCCACTGCCACTGATCAGTAGGGGACAGGGGCAGTAATGGACTTTGTTTTGTCCCCTGTCTTCTCTCTGTGTCTCTGTGTGTTCTCTCTGTCTCTCTCTGTTTCTCTCTGTCTCTCTCTGTCTCTCTCTGTCTCTCTGTCTCTGTTTCTCTCTGTCTCTCTCTCTGTTTCTCTCTTTGTCTCTCTGTTTTTGTCTCTCTCTGTCTCTCTCTGTTTCTCTCTCTGTCTCTCTCTGTCTCTGTTTCTCTCTGTTTCTCTCTCTGTCTCTCTGTTTCTCTCTCTGTCTCTCTCTCTGTCTCTCTCTCTATCTCTCTGTCTCTCTGTTTCTCTCTTTGTCTCTCTCTGTCTCTCTGTTTTTGTCTCTCTCTGTTACTCTGTCTCTCTTTCTCTATCTCTCTCTCTGTTTCTCTCTGTCTCTCTCTCTGTCTCTGTCTCTGTCTCTCTGTCTTTGTCTCTCTCTATCTCTCTCTGTCTTTGTCTCTATCTCTCTCTGTCTTGGTCTCTCTCTGTGTCTCTCTCTCTCTGTCTCTGTCTCTCTCTATGTCTCTCTCTGTCTCTCTCTGTCTCTCTGTCTCTGTCTATCTCTCTCTGTCTCTCTGTCTCTCTCTCTCTCTCTCTCTCTCTCTCTCTCTCTCAGTCTCTCGTTAGTGTGTGTTTCCCTGATTAAGCAGCTCACCCTTCATTAGCAAGCAACCAGGGAGGGACGCTGCGAGGTCTAGCTCCGCAGCACGGAAACCACCGGCCCGTCCTCGGAGCCCAGTACGGGGTAATCACCCAGCGCCACTAGCAAATCACTCAGACCAGACTTTTGGAATCTGGCTCTTTGTTCTGTCAGTTTGAAGAGCAGCGCGGCGCATGCGAGGCAATTTAGAAGGGGGCTCTTGCAGAGCTTTCACTCAGGAAGGCGACGTCGGGGGCTCTGGGGGGGAGAGCTTTGCTCAGAAAAAGAGAAGGAACTCGAGTTTGCAATGACAGCTGGGTCCCGGAGAGAGAGGCTGGCTGCGTGTCTAGCAGGTCCTCTGGGTGCAGGTGGGGCAGGGCAGGAGCATCATCTTCTGCAAACGTGTGCCACCAACGTTAAAGGAACAATTACCTTCCTTGTGCACTGCTCACTGTTTGCAACTGCTGTTTCCTTCAATAAAACCTCTTTTCGCTTGCCAATGTGAGGCTGTCAGGCAGTAATATTTTGCATGCATGATACACGTACTAAAATGCCCTTGTGTGTTTTTAACACATTTACAGTGGATAACAACAGGACTGTTTTGTCAGAGAAGGCAGAAAAGTATTTGTTCAAATGTAGAGAAATAGCAAGACACGATGCTCTATGGCTGCCCAGCCCACAGCAGGGGCAATGCAATGGAAACAGCAAAATGCGATCGGGTGGTGGTTCTTTCCACTCAAATTGAAGTTCGCCTTCTAAATGAAGAGCTATGTTTGTTCAGACCCTCTTCTCTGACCTGGGAGGAAGATGAGAACACAAGCAGAGGTGGGGTGGACACGAGACATCCTTTGCATTTCGGTACACATTTAGCCCTTGGTCTCACCAAGGAGCATTGCCTTCAAAAGTCAAGGAGAATGAAGGAATGGAATGAATTATTCCATAGACAAACTACTGCTCAAAAGAGGCCTCCACCAAAACAGCTAGAATCGTTGACTATCCAATTTCAGCTTGCTGTCATCACAGCTTTAACGGTCGTTGGTATTGTTAAAAGAAACCAGATATTAATAACAAACAATAAATAGACAATTTCTGTCGGCCAGCTTCAAGAAAGATTTCCATTATTCAAATATCCATTTAGCTAGGGTTAGAAGAGTATGTGTGTATATGATTCACCTATTATTTGCCTAATAGTATTGATGATTTGGTAGAGGTTTTGAGAACCCAATAAAAGTTCTATCTAGCTGTCAAAAACAAGGGTTGACACCAGCCCACAAATACATTCAGATATTTATGAATGAAAACACTGGGGAAAGAATTTCTATTGCTATGCTGAGAGTGAAATGGATTTCCTACATTAGTCTATAAAATGAAGAGGAGTGTATTGGGTGTTGTTAAACCATGTTTACCTTCTTGAAATGACATTAGTTTTCCAACATAAATTATGGTATCTACCAGTGAGAGACAGTACATAGTTAGGTAGACAGCACTTATCTCTGACTGCATGAATTCAAATTCTGGCCTCATCATTTTCAATTCTATAATCTTAAGTAAATGTCTCCAACTCCCTGAACTCTAGTTTCTTGACCATTGTTATGGATGACGACCGCAATAGCATATACCACATAGCGTTTCTTATATGATAAAATTAGAGAATACATTTATTAGACTTTGTACAACTCCTGGAATTGAATGAATATTAAATATTTTTATCATTACAATTCCATAACAAATACCAAAACATATCTCTTGATTCATTCACATATAAGTTATATTCCAAATGAACATGTTATTAGCCAGATTGATTGACAATAGCTCCTACAAATAACGACTCCCACATTTCAGTGGCCTAATTTAATAAAGAGCTAATTCTCGGCCAACAAAAGCTCAAGGCAGACAGATTTTCCTGAGTTGTGCTCTACCATGTGGTAACCCAGAGATCCAGGCTTTTTCTATCTTGTGGCTTTGCCCTCTTCAGGGAGTTCAAATCAGAGTTTTCTGTCATGTTTTCTGCTGGCCAAACAGTAGAGAACAAAACATGGAGAATCATATGGCATATTTTAGGGGCCAAACGTGAAAATGAGGCACATCATTTCTACCCACTTCCCTTTGGCCAGAACTATTTGTATGACCCCATCTAGATGCAAAAAGGCCAGAAAATGTAGTTTAACTGTGCCCAGAAAAGAGCAGACTCCACTAAGTATGCATCTAGCCAATGTCTGTCACTGATATAATTGGTTTTTTTTAAGACAAGATCTCACTCTGTTGCCCAGGCTAGAGTGCTGTGGCATCTTCATAGCTCACCGCAGCCTGAAACTCCTGGGCTTAAGCGATCCTCCTGCCTCAGCCTCCCTAGTAGCTGGAACTACAGGTGCACCACCACACCTGGCTAATTTTTCTATTCATTGTAGAGACAGGGTCTTGCTCTTGCTGAGGCTGGAGACCAACATAAATCTAGTGTAACAGAGGAAATGGCCTGAAAAAAATGGCAAAAATGTTTTGTGTCTCTTTAAAACATCCTCTACTCCTTTTGGAGAACTAGAACCTACATCCCTGCCTCAGGCCAGCACTCAGAAGAGGCAGGTGAATGTCTTGTCCTGTGCTACAGGAGCTAGGAAGGTCCTGAGCAGATTGTCACCAGCCAAGACGGGACAGGAGGTGGGATGATTAGAATCATCAACTGTAGTTGAACAGCCGTTGCCTGAAGCTGAGAACCCACCCTTTAAAAGCTCCGTATTTCTGATTATTTTTAGGACAATGGCATTTTTAGACGGTAGTCTCCATCCTCCTCCTTTGCCAGCAAATTAATAAATCTTCTCTTTGCTTCTCCTCAAACCACTTGTCCTCGTTCTTCTGATGCAGCCTCAGCATGCAGAGTACAAGAGCTGAGCTTTCAGTAACAACAGTGTAATTAAGACATCTTCTTTAGCTGTATTCGAAGGATTGGGTATACCAATACATGCAAATAAGGGAGCATTCTAAACATACAATACTCCTAATGTATGCACTAACACTTCTGGCCACCAAATTCCTTTACACACTCACCTTTCTTGGCTATCTCTGGGTTTTTCTCCTACTGCCTGAACATTTCTCCACAGACTCCTTTCCTCTTCTTACATGTAAGATGTTGATCATTAATGATAAAATTCACAAAAAGTTTTATGCTTTTTACAAAAGGGAAGGTACATTCTTCCTACTCTTCCTCAAGATTGAGCTCTTGGTTCATCTTCTCTGGGAAGATCTCTCTGGTTATGGAAGCTAAACAGAGTACCCCACATGGATGCTCCCATAACCTCAGTCCTGGCATTTAATACATGGTATGCTCAGTGTCTTCTCACTGGACTCTGCTATTGGACCGGAAGCTATTTGACAGCTGACTTATGTCTATTATCTGAATTTCTCCTCACATAGTGCACTGTCTGCTATGTAGTAGACAATCACATTTGTTGGAAGAATTAAGGAATTTTGAGGTGTAACATCTTAATAGGTAAAGAAAACCAGGATACGAACCAAACTTGAGTGTCATCAGTCAAAAAACAAATGATTCATGAAAAATATTAACAGGAGGAAAATCCATTTTTCTTTCTAACTGTATAAAAACTCCTGTTTTTTTCTTTTAATTTTCACTTTTCAACATTTAGCACTGGCTGGGCACGGTGGCTCACACCTGTAATCCTAGCACTCTGGGAGGCCGAGGCGGGCCGATTGCTTGAGGTCAGGAGTTCGAAACCAGCCTGAGCAAGAGCAAAACCCCGTCTCTACTATAAATAGAAAGAAATTAATTGGCCAACTTTAATATATATAGAAAAAATTAGCCGGGCATGGTGGCGCATGCCTGTAGTCCCAGCTACTCAGGAGGCTGAGGCAGGAGGATTGCTTGAGGCCAGGAGTGTGAAGTTGCTATGAGCTAGGCTGATGCCACAGCACTCACTCTAGCCTGGGCAACAAAGCGAGACACTGTCTCAAAAACGAAAACAAAAACAGCATTTAGCACTACACTTAAAAAAATAAGAAGTGAATAACCTTAAGTGTTTCAGTGGGTTCCCGTAATTGACTTTAGAAATATTTTCCTTTCATTTATGTAATCTAGACAACAAAAAAAGTATAAACGACTTAGAACAAGCATACCAGAGGTTCTTCTCTCCAAATTTTGTGCTACATTAAAAAACAGTCTATCTCTGAATCTCTGGGCTTTTTTTTTTTTTTGGCAACCTAACATCAGCTACAAGACAATTTCTTCCGAGAGTTAGGAAACAATAGTTATCCTGAAGATGGGTTACTTTTGAAATTAAACTTTGATTAAAGAATATATTTTTTTATCATGCTTGAAGCTCAGACTTGTGGGGGGTGGGGGGGGCAAGGGCATTATTTGAAACCTTAAAATTTGTACCCCCATAATATGCTGAAATAAATAAAAAGAAAAAAATATATATTTTTTGTCCAGATTTTCCATTCACAGTGAAACACACAAAATATGTAATATAATGTTATGTTTTTAGCATTTTGGCATCATTGTAATATTTTAAATCTTATTGTGGATATTCAGCTCTCAATTATCTCTCTTGATATCTAAACCTTTAAAAATTAAGGACAGTAAAGACTGCAGTGAGCACCTTATTAAGTTCTAAATATGGAACTATTTAGCACTTGTTATTCTAATAATGATAACCTCTTCAATCTGATATTAAGATTCTCCTTTGCGCAGTATTTATATTGCTTGCTATATTGCTATTTAATATTATAATACTACTCTATTATCAATATTCCTAATTATATTACACCTACTGTGAATGTTACTTATATTTACTTTACCTATTAAGTGTATTTTATCGGAAGCAGTGCACCATGATAGTTAAAAGCTCATGCTCTTTTCTCAAACCAGACTTCCTGCATTCAAATCCCAGCTCTGCTACTTACTATCTGCAACTATAACTCACAATTTACATTATCTTTCTGTGGCCTCAGCCTCCTCATTTGTAAAATGTGGGTAGTAATATGGCTTGGCCCATATAGAGTTATTGCAAGGATTTTAGAAGCTTCTACCCCAAAAGCCTTAGAACACTATCTGGCATTTCAAAAGCCTGTAGAAATAGTTATCTATTGTTACCTACTGAAAGAGTAATCAATGTTCAACATTTCCACTTTCTTATATTTGTTTTCTCTCATTCAGCCCACTTAATCTGTCTTCTAGCCTCACCCTTCCATTGCAATGGTTCTAGCAAGCATCTCTGATGACATCCCAGTTGCCAAAGTCAGTGGCTTGTTTTCTTTTCTTTTTTTTTTTTTTTTTTTTTGAGACAGAGTCTCCCTTTGTTGCCTAGGCTAGAGTGAGTGCCGTGGCGTCAGCCTCGCTCACAGCAACCTCAATGTCCTGAGCTCAAGCAATCCTCCTGCCTCAGCCTCCTGAGTAGCTGGGACTACAGGCATGCACCACCATGCCCAGCTAATTTTTTGTATATATATTTTTAGTCGGTCGATCAATTTCTTTTCTATTTTTAATAGAGACGACGACGGGGTCTTTCTCAGGCTGGTTTCGAACTCCTGACCTCGAGCAATGCGCCTGCCTCCATCCCAGAGTATCTTTGCCTTCTTTGCAGCATTTGGTCCTCTTAGTCGCACCCTTTTTCTTAGAATGTTCTCATCCCTTGCACAAGGAGAAGAGGAATGGAAGAAAAAAAACAAACCAGAAAGACTGGTATCAGAAGTAGCCCAGGAATAAATAGTATAAGGAGGAGCCTGTAATTGCCTTGCAGGTTAATTTGAAGGAGAACAGACCACTAAGAATGACTGAAATCCAGGTTATTTCCTCTCTAATTCATCCTCCATCACAGCATTTCTAAGACATAAATACGATCTTGCTTTATTCCTGCTTAAAATCTCTATTTCAGACTCTTGAACAAGAGTTAAGGGAACTTGGATATAGTTTGTGTGTTGGGGTTGGGAATTCCCAACTAGGGTTTGGGAATCTGTACCATATATCTGCACGTAGTGCATTGCTCCAAGGCGAAGATCCATATCTTCCCTTGGGGTCCATCCTCTGTCAATCAAAAGCCACTGCTTCAATGCCCCTCGACTGTCTACAGGCTGAAATTTTAAATCTATAGGTAAAGATAAAAAGCTTCATCAGTTCCTCTTCTCTCTTCCCCCATCCCCACTCCTTACCATGCTGTTTTTTCACATCTCCAGACTTTACAGACTTTTTTCTTCTGGGCTTATCCTTGCTTTTAATTGCCACCTGGAAATTGAACACAAATTCGTTAAGATGCAATGAAAATTTCATCTCCTCTGAGATACTCCTCTGCATCACACCAAACAGAAATGGAGATTGCTGGGTCTTGCACCCACAGAGCTGTGTGCATGTCTCTGTGACAGAGCTCCTCACAGGCTATTGAAATTGTCTGAGTGCCTGTCACCCCACTGAAGAGAACTCTGAAAGCAGGACCAGGCCTTGCTCATCTCTGTGTATCTCCCAGCAGCTAGCGTATTTCCCAGCACTTTTGTAAAGAGTCCACGATGTTTCCTGAAAGACTGAATGAATTACTGATTGCTGTTCTGCTTCCAATTCATCTGTTAAGTAGGGTATTACATGGTGTTTTCTGAGGGATGTGATCAACCGTCCTCTTTTTAAAAAAAATGAATGTTGATTAATCAATCCATCCTGGGAGATGCCTCCCATACTCTTTGCTATAGAGAGGAATCGAGGAATAAAGGAATAGTTTTCATCCCCTCTACATTGTTTTTAATCATGTAAACATTGTATCAGAAGACCACCCAGTAGATGGTGATGAAACAAAGATTTGATAACAAGATTTTTAAGTCCTAGAAGGCAAGAACTCTTTCCACTGGCAACATTTGTTTAAATGGAGCTCATTATAAAGTTATTTCAACAATAGCATCATCGTATAGCTTAAACTGAAGAATGGCATTTTTTTTCAAAAGACATAAATCTTAAATTCTTTTGTTCTTATCACTAAAATATATTTCCACTCCATTGTTTCATCTTTGTGGGTTCGAGAAACACCAAACCGCTTTTGATCCAGAAAAGAAACAGAATTTTTTGTGAATGTCTATAGAGAACTTGAGAATTAGGCATTCTTCTGGCATCTTCACTTTTACAGAGAAAAGGATTTTGAAGCTGGGAGAACATAAACAGTATACACTGACTCTTGACATACCATTGCTTTCTTACACTAGAATAATAAAAATTTGCAAATGAACAAAAGAGTGGGAGGTAGATATCTGATTTACAATGTTTTTGAGATAAAGAACACTATAAAAAAAAAGATCAATCTGAATAATAAAGCATTGTTAACTGAGTCATGACATTTCTATTCTAGTGACGACTTGAACAGCAGAACTCTGCAAATGAGCACCTTGTGCCATTTTCAAAGTGGGAGGAAGACATATAATTATAATTCTTACACTGACTAGAATTCAAAAAAACCTGGGGAAAAGTTTATTGAAAAATATATTGACATATCAGTATTATAAATTACTTTCTCTTATTAAACCAAAAAAAAAAAATTCCTTTTGTAGGCTAGCTCATCATGGCACAAAAGGTATTTCATGAAAAGACATACCTGCTTTGGAATTTCTTTTCTTACATTGAAAAATATCTACTATATATTTACTGTGTGACTCTTCCAAACCCCAAGATATATTAGAGAAATATATTTTCCAAACAGTTTTAACCTCCATTGCCTTGACCTCACGAATCAACATTGTCACGTCACCTGCCCAAAATCCTCATGGAAACCTCGTATTTAGTCAAAACTAATGAATCTGTTTTGCCATTCTTTGTAAAAGTAAAAGAAGATATAATATTATGTTTTCACTTAACATACATTTTCAGCCATCTCCTTTCTTTGTTGGGTGGGTAAGTGGGAAAAACTGCAAAAATTACAGTGATGTTATCAACCGCGGTGTTTTAATAGAGAACAGAATTGGAAATAGCATTTGCAGAGTGAATGTCTAAATGAATGAAATAAAACACAGAGGGTGAATTTTCTCCTGATGTTTAACTCCACTGGTCTCAGAGGGTAGATTCCCGAGTACTGAAGGGAGCTCTCGAACTGACCCCATTACTGCCTCTGGTACTTGAGAAGGCAAAGGGGCAGTTGTAAAGTCAGACACTTAGTGAGCATCGCAGAAATTATAGTGTTGTGTTTAATGTCTCCTCTGCAGGGTGCTTTCCTGTCTTCAGAGAACTCACTCATTAAGTGCTGCCAACAAGATAAGGAAGTGTTTTGCTTTATAAAAAAATGCCACCTTTTATAAAACATCTGGAGCCCATCCAAAGGGCTTCCAGAATAGGTGGTAGAACATAATTAAGGAAAGCAGTCGAGCCTTGGAGTTTGCACAATCAGGTGTAGCATGAAGTCACCCCTCCAATGTGCCAGGTTATTTATCCACCGTTATACTGTGCTTGGAAGACTGAGGAAGAATGCAACCTATCTGGTCCATGTAGAAACCTTAGCTGGGACTTAAAATCAGCCTACTTATAAACTTAGAAGGAAATGTATGTTGGTTATTTACCAAAGTTCACTGATCCAGTTTCATCCACATTCCATTATTTCCCCTCTCCTTGTTAGTGATAAAGTACACACAGAGGTTTGGTCTTTACATTAACCTGGTGTTTTTTATAAGGTTGTGATAAAGAATAGAGATTAAGATAACATGGAGACATATACAAAGGCTATAGATACTGCACTCTTGTGTATTTCCAATGCAGATAGTGGTGTATCAGGTTATAGTCAAGAAGAAAAGAAAACCCAAAAGTGGGGGTGGGCATACAAAAGTCAGATTGACAAAAAGATGTCAGAGAAATAGCACAATAAAGGAGGAACAAAGATTAAGTCTAAAAGAGTGACTAAAAGCAAATTTACCACTGCAAAAAATCCATTAAAAGAACCCCAAAGTAGTTAATGTTCATTTTTATGTGAATTAAATTCATTGCAAGCAACCTTGGAGTTGACCTGGTCCTGTTCCAAGATGCTCTTAAAATTGGGCAGTAAGTATATCAGGAAAAGAAATTTTTCAGACTTAAGTTTTAGGGATGAACTTGGGACAGGACACAAGGAAACAGCTTATAAGACTCAGGATGACAACCCAAAGGACAATAATTTGTCAATCGATTTCACATTTCCTAGAGGAAGAGAACTTTGACCTTTCTGAATTGAGGCACTACGCTAGTTTCCTGGAAATCTACAAAAGTAACTTTTGCTCAGGAAGGAAAAGATGGAATTATTCCTAACTCTAACTCGAATGTCCTCAAACATGTGTAGCCCAAACTGCTGGATATGAGTGTTTATGTCAATGGTCTGCACTTATCTCACTCGATTTTAAGGAACCTGTGCAGAGACAGGTGGTAGCAAGAAATAGGACTTCAATGTCAGAACGAACTGAGTTTGCCAGGTTTCAGTCTGAAATGTCTGTTCTTGGCACTCCCATTGTCAAAGAATGACCAGATACACCCAAGCAAGACAAGCATGAGGTGAAATTTATTGAGAGGGAGCAAGATAGGATGACAGGGCAAGAACAAGATATAGGATTACTGAGTAAGATACTACTCCACAGATGGTGACCAGACCCCTTGCCATGCAAGAAAAGAGAGCTTGGTTATGGTCTGCATTTTGTTTTTATGGTGTCCTCTCCATGGTTCAAATGTCATCATGGAACCACTTTGATTGGACAGCTGAGAGGTGCATGACTGGAGTCATGCATGTGGGTTCTAGATCACTTTCCAGACTCTATGGTATCCATGCTGCCTGGCCTGTGGGTTAGAGTCCTCTGCATTCTTTTGCAGCTGGTGCAAAATGATTGGCAGACTGGTAGGTTGATCCCTCCTCCCCCAGGTATGACAGTAGCTCAGGGCAGGATTAGGGTGGGACAGGACCAAGATGGCGGTCTGGGGCCCTCCCTTGTCCTTCATCCCAGGTGGGGTAATTACATCAAGGCAACAGCACCCATTTCATACCTAGAAGACCCAGAATCCCTTGCTTTCTACCTAATAGGTTGAGTCTTGATTATGTGACCCTGAGCAAGTCGCTTTATCTCTCTGAATTTCAGTTGCCTCGTGACTCATATAGGTGCAAAATGGATGAAAACTTTGGCAAAAAGTGTCACTTTCACGTATTAACATCCTGCTACAAATAGACTAAAAGGATAGTACAGAGCAACAAGAATCATCTGAGGCAGGTGGCAGAAGGTTGGCCATAAGACCTGCCAGGTTTTCCATCACTTTCTGTTTAGTTTCATTTCTTAGAAATGTGAAGTCTGCTCCTCACTTGGACTTACAGAATCAGAAATTCCGAGGGCATAATACAGCAATCTGTGTTTCCACAAGCACTCTTGGTGACTCTGATGGAGGCCAAAGTTTGAGGACCATTGCTCTAGACATTATTGAACGAGATCTGGATGGACTCACGTCAACATGATTTATAAACTCTGTGGGTAAGCTAGTTGGACTCGCCTAGCTGATTAGGCTGTAAAGGCATTCCTCTCAGAATGACCTTGGCAATAGCTACTGTGATTCTTCTAAAATATTAGCTGTATCTTCTGATGACTTCTGGAGCTCTCTTAGAGAGAGAGGTAAACTCGAAAAATACTCTTTCCAGTTTACCACAGTTATTGAATTGGAGTTACCTGGTATACTTCTATTTATATCACTAAGAGACAACTTCAAACCAAGTATGACTGGCTCATTTCAGGTTTAAATATTTCATTAGCTAAGTGGTTAGGAAGTTGGAGTAACCCAGGAGGCCCTGCGTTTCCATCGTAAGTATTATTACTTTAGAGTTTATGTTACTGTTTTCAAACTTTTGAGCTTCTGCAAGCATATTTGGCAATCGATTAAAGTAACATCAGTCCAAAGCAGATTTAGCAGTGGTAAAGAATTGCTTTGCTAAAAGCCTACCTAACCAAAGTGTTAAATTGTAAGCATATAGACACAAATCCATAAATATCAGTTATTTAAATTGATTTAAAATGCACGGTTTATGTAACTCATTCGATGAAAATAAAAATGTCAATGAGCTCTTAACAATGAGCTAAAATGACTAGTTTTATCTTCGTGGTAACATAAAAGAGTTTCAGAAGTTTGGGGGACCTAGAATTTCAGAATCTTCATCTCAGGTTGCCAAGAATAACTCAGAATTTTACCCAAACCTACAGCCCTCCAGGGCCTCTGACTGCTCTCCTATCTGAGATTTTCAGAGAAAAAGACCAATAGAAATGTGTTTGTCTCTGTAAGCCTGGGGGCAGGGAGGAGGCTTGGGACATACAAGCACCTGGAGAACACTAAAGCACAAAGAGTGGTAATGGTTAATGTCGTTGTTGTTATTTACTAAGTGGGACAGAGCTAGAGCACTCACCTATTAAACACTTGGGATTTCAGCCAGGCTCAATTGTTCTTTGTCTATGGCAACCTAATTGATTGAGGTTCTGAAAGGGGAATCAGATGATTAATCTACCCAACTGATGGGGGATGAGGACCAACACTCATCATCTAATTTAGGGAAGCCCTGTAAATACGAAGACTGCCTTAACAATGATGTAATAGCTTGACATAATCAGGGTCCCAAGGATTGGGACAACAGCCAAATTGCCTTATCTCCTATCATAAAAGATCTATCTCATTATCTTTTCTCCCTCTTCATTGGAACCTTGGCCTCACTGGGGAATTCTGACCAGTCATTAGTCATTAAGGCAAATTATATTGGTTTACAAAAATCAGGTTAGAGATGGCACAGAAGGAATGGCTGTGGGCAATCTATCTGTTGACAACTTCGTCTCCTTTAAATAGGCCATAAAGTCCCCAAAGGCACAACCATGCCTCATTTATCTTTGTATCTCCTGACTGTATCACTGTTATTGAGAGGAAGGACTGTAGCTCCCAAATGCCTAAATTCAAATTGTTACTCGAATCTTTACTCGTTTAGGAATACAACAATGAACAGGGCACAGCACCCTTCTTTTCTAATGTATTTTCCTCACTAGGAAAATTGAACGTATAATAACTTCCTCATTGGGTTATTGTGAAGGTTTAAATGAAAATTCATTTAAAGCACTTAGCTAAAGCTCCTCATAGTAAGAAGTGAATGTTAGCTATCATTATTTTTATTGCTCTAGCAGGCACTAACGAATAAGTGGATAGATGAACAGGTGTGGAAACCAACTGACATCGATGGTTTATTCCACACCTAAAATTCTATAATTCTATTACTTTTCCAAAGAACTTCACGGCCAAAAACTTTTTATCTAAAAATATTTCGCCAGTGCTGGTTATTGTGCCTGTTTTAGATGATCCCATATAATATAGGGAAAAGCATATAGAGCTAGCAGCCTGAGACCCAGCATTTAAAACATGACATCCTGCAAGTCAAGAGAGGCATCTGAGAGGCTGAAATCTCCATGGTGGCAGGAAGTGGGTTTTCTTTGTCCCCATCTTCCCAGCGCCTGGAAGAGTTTTGAAGCACAGTAGCAAATATTTGTTGAATAAATAAAGCATCACTTTCACCAAGTCTTGAGGAATGATTAGTTCAGTAAGGTGAGACGTGAGGAAGGCAATATTAAGGAGACAAAATGGCAGCTGGAAAGAGCATCCACAGAATTGGGAGACACAAACGTGGGGGCGTGGGCAGGAGGCTGTCAGGAGAGAAATGCAGATCAGGCAAGATGGCGGCTATGAAAGGTCATGTGACTTGACTGTGCTGTACAGCTGTGTAATGATGGTGCTCACTTCCTCCCTGTCCTGACACTTAGGCATCCCACAGGGTCCAAAGATTGGCTCCTCATCAAAACATTCAATAGTTCCAATATCTTCTCCAAAATGCCTTTATCTTCCTCCTTTAATTGTTAAAGAATAAAGACACATAATACTTGGCTTGATTATTCCTCTCATAACAAAGGAAATACTTATGAAATTTTCTAAAGAATAAAATTATCAATGTGTTCACACTGACCGCTCCAGCCACTAGTATTTCTGTTTGATGGTCTTGGTTTCTAATCTATATCATTACCTTAGCACTTTGCAGGACTCGCTGTAAAGATTCCTGTTTTTAATTTGTCATGTTGAAAAGGAGTATTTCTTCAATGAAGAAATGTTTTCCTTAGCTTTTGTAAGAAAAATCTTCTGCATTGAAATGCTCATTTTAAAAACGTGGAAAATTCATGCTCTCAGTAAGAACACTTGGGAAATTCAAAAACACTTTTGTGGGTAGAGCTTTTATCAGTGAATTTGTCTTATGTATAATTTCCAAGTTACTGCCATAATGAAGAATAAAAATTAATTATTAAAAATTTCCCTTAAACATTACACCCAGATACCATTCTAAAGGGAGACCAGGCTGGCCTCGGTGGCTCACGCCTATAATCCCAGTTCTCTGGGAGGCCGAGGCGGGAGGATCATTTGAGCCCAGGAGTTCAAGACCAGCCTGAGCAAGAGCAAGACCCCATCTCTACCAAAAATAGAAAAAATTAGCCAGACATGGTGGCATATGCCTGTAGTCCCAGCTACTTGGGAGGCTGAGGCAGGAGGATCGCTTGAGCCCAGGAGTTTGAGGTTGCTGTGAGCTAGGCTGACGCCACAGCACTCTAGCCTGGGCAACAGAGTGAGACTCTGTCTCAAAAATAAATAAATAAATAAACAAAAAATAAAAAAATCAAGGGATACCAGACACCTTCACATACTTCCTGGTTCCTGACTATGCTGAGTCCAATCAGGGTGAGTTTTGTGTGTTGAAATTCACTTCGATGCTTTCGTAGTCAGTTCAGTTTTGTACCAATTAATGTTCCTCTCTTGTTATAGCGTCTCAAAACTTGAGTTCCTAATTTTTTCTTTCTCATTTGGTGAAAATATGATTTTAATTTTTTTCAAGAAAGTTTGGGGGTTTTTTTTGTCTTGTTTTATTTTGTTTTGTTTTGTTTTGTTTTGTGACAGTGTCTAATTCTGTTGCCCAGGGTAGAGTACAGTGACATCATCATAGCTCACTGCAACCTCAAACTCCTAGGCTCAAGAGATCCTCCTGCCTTGGCCTCCTGAATACCTGAGACTACAAGGCCACCATGCCTGGCTAATTTTTCTGTTTTTTTGTAGAGACTGGGTCCAGCTATTGCCCAAGCTGGTCTCAGAGCTCCTGGCTTCAAGCAGTCCTCCCACCTTGTCCTAAGAAAGCTTTTTAAGACGGTATATTCTCTTCTGATAATATTCGAGACTCTTGTGCTCCCACATGGAAAAGACAAACTAAGGATAAACTTATTGCAACATAATCTTATTCTCTTAAAATGTTTAATTCGTCGCAACACTGTTTTTTGGCACTTAGTTTTGTACAAGAACAATTCAAGGCCAACATCAGGACTGCTCTTTCTTACACAGTCTCGTTTTCTTTGCATGGGTGCTTGAAGAATCTTTATTTTTGTAATCCAAAATACTTTTTAGGATTGTGGGTCTCTTTTGACTAAATTTTAGGCAGTGGAACACACACTCAAAAATTGTTTCCACTGAGGGCATACATTTCAGGATCATCTTTGAATAAAGCTTATATTTAGAATGTTTTGATTTCTTCTTTAGGAAACTCTGTGTCTCTTAAGTGACATCTACAAGCCCTGACTTCTGTATCCTGCACCATTTTGCCATCATAACTTTAATGCTTTGTCCTGTACTTTTGAACTATGGGAGAGTGCTTCAAATTTCTTCTCTACCTCTACAAAATGATATTTTCTGCCGTGTCTGTTCTGTATTTTACTGCTTCTAATGCAGATTTTAATTCTCTGATTACGATTTCGACTTCTTCGGTATCTTTCTTATTTCACACATGCCCCTTGGGATCTATCATGTTGCCTTTTAATCTCAGTATCTGTACTCCCTAAGAGTACAGAGGACAGAGCCTTGTACAAATTTTGAAAATGTTCTTCTGTTTATTGTAACGAACTAATTTCTGGCTCAGTTAGGGTGACAACGAACTATAGCTCTCTTGGTCACATCAAAAAGCAATACCTTTTGAAAGACATGATTTAAAAGCCCAGTTTTCTGGTTGACACACGAAATATGGTTTCTGAACCAGGAGCATGCAGAAAACAAAAGTAGTTCATTTTACTTTCAGCAGAGCTAGGATAAGAGCCAAACTGATTTGATTACTCAGTTCAGTTCTAATGGGTTGATATTTAGTGTAAAGATTTCCCAGGACTCTCAAAGCCAAATTTTGTGGATGTGGCCATTCTTCTTCTATATTTTGAGAGGTGTTTTAGAAGAAAGCTAGGAGATGCTGTATCAAGGACTGTTTAAGATAGATAATACCTTAAACTTGGACACCTTGACTACAATGACTATTTGGCCTTCAGAAATAATTTTTTTAAAACCTGTCATTACTAATAAATGGAACAAATGAATACTGTTTTTTTTTTTTTTATGGGAGACTTCTTTTCTTTTTTTTTTTTTTTCTTTAAATGGCCCAAACACTTCATAAAATTGTCCTGTTATTTTTAAGACCTGAAATTTTAAACTAACTTTGTGGTAGCTTATTTTAACACTGTAAAATATATTCAGAATAGTTCACCTCCACATGCTTGAATGCTGAATATTTTATGCTTGGACAAAGAGCAAACTGTAGGTCTTTCGCCAAGCACAGTCAATGCACTTGAGTATGGGTTACCAAAAATGCTGAAGAATTTTTTTTTTCTATTTATTGTTATAGCTCAAATCCTTGTGTCTCTTGTAGGCTTTAAGTGACATAAATATGCATTTCCATCTGCACATCCTTGTCAGGAATAGTTCTGCTGGGAGGTGTTATGCCACCCAAGTACTTCCAGAATAGAGTCTGTTAATCCTGTTACCACTATAGAAACTCAGAGGAAAAGTCTACTCAGGCCACTACTGCAGCTGCTGTGGCTGTCAGCGTTCCAGCAGCCACACCCTGGGCACCAGAAGGAAGCAAAGGAAGATTGGATTCCTTTAGGAGGAGAGGGGTATAGAGCGCTGACCACAGTCTGTTACTTCGATCGGTGGTCTCCAGACTTTTTACTGTAAACCTTGTAAACCTTTATCAGTAAAACAGAAGGAAATAGCAAGCCCACCTAAGACATACATATCTACATGCACATGCCCGTACATACAATGCATGCATATGCTACCATATTAATTGTAACATACATTATAAAATATGCAAAAATAGCTATTCGGAGTCTTAAAAATAGAAATAGGTGCTCTAACCCACTGGATAGACTTGCAGCATCTCTAGGTATACACATGCCACTTTGGAGACCATTGGGCTAAACTTCCACCAGGTGGACCACCAGGAAAATAGATCTTAAATCATCGATTAGGTGATTGATTTTGATAGATTCCATAACACACTGGGCACACTCAGAGGGCAAGAGGAGTTATGAATATAAGCATGTGGTTTGCTCCTCCACTCCCTCCCTCCTGATACTTCTTGCCCTTCCACCAGTACAGCTTGACTTCTGGCCTCTCCAAGCCCTCCGTACGGACCTTATTTCTGTCCAACATTTATACGGGCACATCATACATGGGTACTAGCCCTTCAATACCTACTTGCTAGTAGAGAGCCTCCTAAGTCCATCAACCAATCTGTCACTTCCAAACCCCCTTAACTCAAAGAAAAGAATAAACTAGCTAAATAAACCAAATGCAATCACCATTCGATAAATATTTTTCAACAAGAATTTATTGATCTATAAATATAGAATACATGTCTTTCACTGCCCAATTCAACAGAATACAAGAGATCTCAGAATTACCCATGAATCTCGTTGTGAGGCAAATAATCCCACAGAAAGGCAGTGGATATGAAAATACCTTCTACCTCTTACAGCAAAAGACTGCTTTTCCAGCTGTAGGAAATCGGGCACTTGAATCAAAGTTTCTTTCAAATTGATAAAAATAGATTATTTTAATGGCAAAACCTAAAATTGGTCAGAGAACAGCAGACAAACCTCTCCCGATCACTGCTGGAGTAAGTATAAATTGACATAATATTTCTGGAAGGTAATTAGCAAATTATTTTGGAACATTACTCAATTCTAAGAAACGACAGTGAGCTAGCACCGCTTATATTATCCTAGATTGAGCTTAAGCCCATTATCCAAAGTGAGGCGACACAAGATCAGAAAAATGGGGTCCACATGTACTCGCCATCAAATTGGTACTGACTGATCAACACTATGGTGCTCAAATGGTGGTAGTGTTCACCAGGGATTCGGGGGTTGGGGGGTAGACCTACATCTTAGGGATATGGTGAGCATTGTGGAGGGGAAGGGCATATCTCTAACCCTTGCTAGGGAGAGGCAAAGATATAAAATGTAACCAAAATGTAAAAAAAAAAAAAAATGCATTGGGTGTCGGGCAGATAGGAGGGGGGTGGAGGGGATGGGTACATACATACCGTGTTTCCCCAAAAATAAGACCTACCCATAAAATAAGCCCTAGCGTGATGTCTAGGCATTTGCACAATATAAGCCCTACCCCGAAAATAAGCCCTAGTGACGGGCGTGGCTGGGCAGTGCATCTGCACAACCCATGCATTTTGTCGAGCAGCCCTTCTCATCTGCCCCATCGTGACAGCTACTGTCCCAGAGGTGACTGGAAAGGTGCGGGCAGCCCCACCAACAAGGTCGGCTCCCCCTGTCAGGTCCCGGCCATCCTGTGCATGCTGCAAGCTGAGGCTTTGAGGGGAAAATAACACATCCCCTGAAAATAAGCCCCAGGGTGTCTTCTTAAGGAAACATAAATATAAGACCCTGTCTTATTTTTGGGGAAACACGGTATATAATGAGTGCAATGCACACCACCTGGGGGATGGACACGCTTGAAGCTCTGATTCAAGGGGGAAGGGGAGGCAAGGACACTATACGTAACCTTAACAACATTTGTACCCCCATAATATGATGAAATAAATAAAAATAAATGTCCCTAATTTTAAACTTTAAATAAAAATTTAGAAATTCAGCCATTAATTCCAAAGGTCCTTTCCTGTGAATTCAACCTACATGAAGTAAAAGATACTTGAGAAGATTAATGAAAATAATGTTTATTGCAAGATTATGATAGCAAACTTTGGAAACAACCTATGTTTTCATTGAATGGTGAACTGTTAAATAGTTTAGGATATACCATGCAAGAAATGCTGTGCATTCTTTGATTCCCCATGTGTTGAGTCCCAGGTACTTTTCTAGGATATAGCAATGAATCAATACACACAAAGCTTTCCCAAAGGTGGTATTTTAGTCAACGGTGGGAAATAGATAAGCACCATAAGCAAGTAAACAAATAAAATATTTTCAAAATATTAAAAAACACTGGAGAAAATGAAGCAGTGAAGTGATAGAAACAGCTGGTGGTGAGAGATATGAGATTACTTTATATAAGGATTTCTGAACCTTGGCACTACAGATATTTGCAACTGCATTTTTTATGGGTTTTGGTGGTGGGAGAGGGGTTAATGTGCACAGTAGGATGTTTAGCAGAATTCGTGGCCTCTACACTGTATATGCCAGTGGTACCCATCCCAGTCATGGCAATAAAAACCATATCCGGCCATTGCCAAGTATCCCCTTGGGGGCAAAACCTGCCCTGACTGAGAACCGTGGTTCTAGGGTAAAGGAATACTTCTCTGGGGAGACAACATTGGAACTGAGACCTGAGCATGTTGTTTCATAATCTTTAGGATGTAGGGAAATGTATACGATAGAATGATAACGTATATAACATATTATAGTCCACAACATTTCGATATTAATTTTTTAAATCTCCATCTAGACAAAGTATTTTAGTTAGCAACATGGACTTGAGACAGACTGCCTTTGTTAAAATCTCAGCTCCATCACTTATGAGTTGCGTGACCTTGGGCAAGTTATTTTAGATCCCTGTGCTCCTGTGTCTTCATGTGAAAAACACGGGTGACACCAGTATTTCCACCCACAGAGGGTTGCTGGGAGTATTAAATGGCTTCATATATGCAAAGCTCTTAGAGGGGTGACACACCTGGGAAGCACTATGTATTTTATTTATATATATTTATATTAATTAAGTAGAATATATAATATTAATTAGGCTAACACAAAGTAATATATTAATCAATATTATAATTGTGCTCTAATATATTCTAATTATATTTTAATTTATATATAAATTAGAATTATAATAGATATCCTGATTCTAGTTGATATATATATATAAACATGTAAATATAAATATACACAAACACCAGATATTTCCATTTTTGTGAAACAAATACAACACTGTGTTAAAAATGGTAAAATTGTAGGGGATTTTATTTTCTTTGTATCTTTTTATATTCTTCACAGTTTTACAGATATAAATGCAAATGTTACATTCAAATCAAAATAAAAATCAAGATGTATTTTAGCACAAAGTAGAGAAATCTTTAGACTTTTACCAGAATCAATGGGTGTAGCAATAGCAGGGGAGGGAGGCCCGTGGAATGAGTCAGAAAACCTCTCCTAGGGTGAGTCCATTGTCAAATGAAAGCCAAGACACCCACCTTTAATGTGTCCATCAGTTTCCTGGAATGTATTTAACATTTGCTTTCTACCGGACAACATGCTAGGTCTGGAGAAATCAGAGATGAATGGAACATGCATTTCCTCAAGGAGTTCACAACAGAAAGAGGAAAAGAAATGCATCCACAATTAATCACAGTACAATAAACGAAAGTAAGAGCTCTAGTGAGGATATCAAACCAGACCTCTAGGGGCTCCCAAAGGAAACAATTAATTTCTATTAATATTAGATTTGTGGCGGGGGGTGGGGGGGCGGTTGTAGAAAGCTTCTTGTGTTGGGCTTCGTAGGGTAAGTTTGGAAACTGCAATCATTAGTTATCAAATGCAAGTCCTGGTTTTGAACACACACATAAAATACCTCCTGATCAAATACCAGCAGGATAAATTAACCTGGAGAGAGGAAAGTCAGGGGCTACAAAGGAATTATACTTTAGAAAAGTGTCTCAATCTCATATAGGAGGGCCTGGTTTCTAAAGCAGTTTGGATATGCAAAGTTTGACTGCCATAGGAATTAGAAGTCATAAATTCAAATACTAGCTCTGCTCCTTCCCAGCTGAGTAATCTTGGGCGAGCCACTAACATCTCTGACCCTCCATCTACTTTCTCATTTATGTAATAGTTATAATAATACTTTGCAAATCTGTTGTGAGCTTCGAATGTGGATGTCAGAGACTTTAAGTGACATTCAGATAGTTAGGAAGAATAAATTGTGATGGCTTTAACATAATGGAGGATATTTTAAATAATTACAGTTTATTTCTTAACATTTATATTTAAACACTGATAGTAAAAAAAAAAAATCAACTGTATATATAATACCAATTATGCATGAGTTTATAGCCTGATTGGCTTCATTTATTTTTTCACAGCCCTAAACCTATTACTAATCCAAGTGCATCAAACTATAAAAACTGCTAACTGATTTTTTTTTTCTTGGATAACATAATCTTTATTTCTTGAGACGCTTTTTACAAACATTAAACTGAAGGTAACTGCATAAAAATGAAATGGAGACTTGTAACTGCAAACGGCTTTCATGTCTGCAGAAGATTCAACCACCTCTTAGGAGCCAATTGTTTCTCGTTACCAGCTTATGATCCAGCTATAAAAGTATATCACTTAGCCTCTGTCTGTCTACAGGTGCAAAGCATAGTGGCGAGCAGAACACCAAGGTAATTATCTAGAAGAGTTAAGCCAAAAACAAAACAACACCCCACTTCAGCCCCAAAAGATTAAAGTTGCTTTGCAGGTACGAAAGAAGCTTGGGAGGGGGGTTATGTTCAACCTCCTCACTCAGTTCTTATTTACTCTTTAATCCTTTTCACCTTGAACACTCACTGCTATTATTTCTGGAGAAATAATATACTTTTGCTTTTTCTCTCTTCTTAAAGAAAGATTTGCTAAGGCTGATTGAAAAGGCTTAAAATGTCCCCTTGTCACAGCCCTTGATAAACATTTCATCTAACGTTTTTGAGGCAGAGTTTTAGTGGAAGGGTTGCAGAAGACAAATCAAAACAATGGTTTATACACCTGCTACTTTAACTTGAAAGTCTTTGAAAGGACATCTTCCAACCACAGCCGGCATTTGAAAATTAAAGGGAAAAAAATGTCAAATATATGTATCTTTTTTATCCACCCCCTCACAAATTAGATTTAACGAACTCAAGGTTTTGTCTTATCCAATATAACAGGGTACAGCAGGTGAATACTCCATGAATTGCCTATTCCCATTCATTTCAAAAAGGTGAGGACATTTTAGGAAGCTTTCACCGCTCAGCAAGAGAAAATTATCCACTCAGCTTTATAATTCAGCTTCCAAAGAAGAAAATATGGTTTTCTCAAAAACTCAGCTTCTTTGAGTATCAATCACCTTTTGTTATGTTTTTATCAGTGCCATGGAATCCTTATCTTTCTAATTTTGTCCTGTCTTCAGCCATAGTATCTGTTTTCATATTTTACTCAGCATAAGAATAATAGTGATCTACACATCTATAAAAGGTGATTTTTGGCCCACTTCTAGTAATTTTCCCCATGTTGAGATGATATTGATCACGTTGAATGATTTCCTATATTTTGTATATTGTGTTATTATCTACCAAACCATGGAGAATATAGTCATATATTCTAACAACAACAACAAAAATAATTTCTAACATTGGTGGGAACTCTACAAAATTCTCAAAGGAAAAAATGTTTATCTCTACAATGTCACTTGAATTAACTGCTTTTACTAATCAAAATAATTTGTTAATGGTTTGGTAGCTTACACCTTGTAGTGTCACTTGTCTGCCTTGATCTGATTTCAACCATGGATAATTTCAGTACTAAATTCTAAGCTAGAGTATAGTTTAAATCCAAGGGAAAATATAATTCAACTTTCTAGTTTAAAAAATGGTTCATACATTTGAAATGCACACTCACTTTAAATGTTTTGGTCTAGAACTAAAATTAAAATCATTCTGCCTTAAAGGCTTATCTAATAATTTTTATATAGGTTTCTGGAGTTTACTGCTCACCAAAGAAAACTCAACAACAAGCTACCTGTTTCAAAAGGCAACTTGGCAATAGAATGGGTAGGTTAAATGAGAACAAGAGAATGAGAAAATATTCAGGTGATAGTGAGCCATTAGCATTTTGTGTGTGTGTGTGTTTCTTTTTTTAATATTGTTCAAAACATCATTTTGATAATAGTGCATAAGCTGTCTTAAAGAGAGCTGTCACTATAGTCAAGACCAATGACTAAAGCTGGGCAAGGTGACACACACCTATAGTCTCAGCTACTCAGAAGGAGGCTAGGGTGGGAGGATCACTTGAGCCCAGGAATTTGAGTCCAGCCTGGACAACACAGTGAGATCCCTGTCTTTAAAAAAATGTGACTAAAAAGATTGAAAAACAGACCAATGACTACTGAAGTAGTCCATATTTGAGGGTGCAGAGGATTAAACCTGAGTGGTAGTGGTGGAAATGAATAAGCAGACACAGACTTGAGAGATATTTAGAAGGAAGAATAAGAAAAGAACTGGTAAATGATTGGATGGAGGGATGGGAGAAGTCAAAGAATAGGTTTAAGCCTATTCTTGAAAAGCCTGCACTTGAAAAGTGACAGTGCAATGAAGAGAAATCGAATTACGAATTCTCCAGGGTTAGCTACGGTTACTCGGTCTGGGAAGAGGAATGTGGGGCTTAGTAGAAAGAGACAGCATAGTTGAAAGATTTTGGTAACCCAAATAAGATATCCAATAGTCAGGTACAAGTGTGAGACTGCAATTTGTGATGACTGTGGGCTTCTCCAGGACCAAGACCATATGTTATTCTTCTTGTGATTAGTACAGGGCCAGGCACGTAGTTTACGCACAGTAAACATTCACTGCCTCTCTGGCCAGCCGGCTGCATAAAGATTTAGGGGCCAACTTCACAAAGACAATGAAGTTTTGAGTGTGAATGAACAAGACTTTGAAGGGGAGGGGAGGAAGACAGGAACTAAGAGGACAAAGTCTTAAGGAATAAATATATTGAAGGAGCTGGAGGGGAAAGAAAGCTGATTGTAGAAACAGGGCAGGTCAGTCATAGAATTAAAGAGAGAGAGAGAGAAAGGAAAAGGGAAAAGGAAAAGAAAAAACAAGAATAGTATCAGAGGTGCCGGGGAAGAAGAGAGGCTACCCATTCATAATTTGAATGCTTATATCTATAAAGACTCAAATAGAGAATACATTGACGCAAAAATTATAAAGTCACATTTAGTGAACGAAAAATAAAAATCGTTACAAGCTTTCCTTAACACCTTAAAGTAAATAAATTAATAGCTCCTGTCACATTGATTCATCTATTGCATGTGGGTACTCAATAAATGTTAATTGAATTAAATTAATAACATTTGCTCAATGGTAATAAAAAATTAATTGTCTATCTTTTCTGTTACTGAAGTTTATGCCCATTGGTTCTTGCAATTACTTTGAACCCAAACATGAATTTTCTATTTCACTGACTTTTAAGATACAGTTCAGAGTTTTTTCCTAAGAAAGATAGATGAGCTTCTATTTTTTGTCCTAATTTTGGCTTGTTTTTCTCTGTTGAAAAAAATAATTTTCTCTAATTCAATGTCAAGGACCATGTATAACCATCCCAAATATAGTTTCACAAGTTCCTTATTTAATTCTGAAATAGTTTTCTCTGCAGAAAATGTGACACCACTTTTTAATGTGTTTCTCCTTTGGGCTCTTGCTACTTTATAATACTTTGGGTGCAATGTCAAATAATACTGTAAAAGAAGGAATCTGAAGAAATTATTGTTAGCATTCCTTCTATAAAAGATGGAAGAAGTCAGTAACATTCACCCAAAAATTGTGACTCACATCAGATGTCAGGATTCTGGGTTGAACAGACTGGGTTCTCAAATGTGTGTATGTCAGATGATTTTCTAATGAGCAACAGATAGTTCCCACTGGGGAATGAAAAAAAATAAAAATATAAACAGAGATATAGAATTAAAATAACTTTATGAATGGCAGTTTAACTTCTCCATAAAATTCTCTCAGTACAAGCCTAGTGTGCTCCAAATGGTTGCTTAATGTAGCACACCACTTACATTCAAAATGCTATACTTAAAATTGTCACAAAATTAAAAAGAGAATCATATACCACTTGGCTGTGTACCGTATTCTCCGCATGTTCTTACATTCCAGTAACCTCTATCCAACTTTTTTTTGTTACTGAATTACTTTGTGCAAAAGCAATTTAAATTACATGCAGCCTGACTACGTGTGATAATTTGAACTGATTGTTAATTAATTCTGTTAAGTAAATAGCTGCTGCAATCTACACCCTCATCGAGGTTTCGTTATCTATCATCTCTGTCTGGGCTGCTCTCTAATGCACACTGTAAAGCAGCTGTAACTGACTCCCTAAGTGTGCAAGAATGAAGTTGTGCTTTCTTTGCAAAGGCGGCCCAGGGAAAGGTGGGTCGGTAAAAGCAGGTTGTTTAAAAGGCTTGATTTTAGATAGGTGACACATCATGGGATTTAGGGTGAAGAAGGTTTTGCTGATGTGCAGCCTCAGCAGTCAGGTAGGAAGCAGAGATAAAAGCTAAGAATAAATCAGAGAAAATGTTGTATACTATAAAAGGGCCAAGGATAAGAGCAAAGCTTTTGGAATCCACCGGGCCTGGGTTTGAACCCCAGTTCTAACATTGACTCATGAGGGGGCCCTGGATGACTTACCTAAATAAACTTTCCAACTCTCTAAGTTTGTTTAGGTAAGTTACCTTCATTCATCTGTTAACTGGGATGCCCATTCATACATTTCCCATCTGTTCAAGTAGGCTAACAATATCTACCTCCTAGAGTCTTTGTGATGCTTAAGTTCAATAAGGTACATAAGTAGCAACATAGAACTTGACATAAAATGCGTGCAACTGTGTGTGTGTGTGTGTGTGTGTGTGTGAATCACATGGGCACGTGTGTAAAGCTGCAGTTTTCCAACCTGGGTGAGTTTGTTCCACAGAGAAATTTTTCAATGTCTGCAAACATGTTTGATTATTATGACCTAGGATGACAGGTGCTACTAGCTTCTAGTGGGTAGAACACAGGGGTACTGCCAAACGTCTTACAGTCTTTCTTTCCATGACAAAAAAATCATCTGGCCCAAAATATCAATATTGCTGTTAGTGCTCTAAGGCATAATTTGAATGTCCATTTGTTTATCATAGTAGCTGATTACTAGATGCTTTGATACCCAAGTAAGAAAAATAAACTAATTATTATTTTCATCATCATCATCATCATCATCATTATATCAATTTGGTGAATCCTTCTTAGATTAGAGGAAGCCTAGAGTTTCCCAGCCTGTTGAGTCAATTCTATTTCAATATTCAATACTGTGTTAATGGTTATCAACAACAGATGTTTTCCTAAAGCCCGATTTCTGCCAATCCTTTTTAGGATGGGTCAAACCACAGCCAACAGATTTAAAGCCAGCACAGAAGGTGAAGGGAATAAAAATTAAACATGGTTGAAAACCAAGGCTGTTTGAAGGATCAGAAAGAAACAAAAAATGACCTAAGCCAATTGGGTGGACCATTCTGTTGGCTCTGGTACCAGTTAAGAGCCTTCAGAGGGAAACTGTCTCATGGCTGGTTCTGGAAATCACTGGTGCACAAGTCAATGGACTGTTCTTTCTCCTTCCTCCACTCTCAAAAGAAGAAGGCTCCGCAGCAGTTCCAAACTAGTCTGTATGTTGGAATTGCCTGGGGGCTTCAGAGATCCTTCAGAGATTGTGATGTAATTGGTCTGCTGAGGAGGAGGAGGGTGCCTGAGCTTTAAAAAATTCCAAATTAAAAAAAAAATTTTTCCCAGGTGATTCTACTCTGTAGAAAAGTCTGGGAACCACTGCCTTCGAAGGTTGGACCAAGTAGAGATTTCCATCTGTCCCGAAGGAAAAATGACTTTGGAAAGGGCAATGAAGATGGGCTTGGCAAACAATGTATTTCTTGCACTGCACTGCATAAGCATGGCAAGATCAAACCAGGTTGCCAGTTGTATTATTAATTTCAGGGCACTCAATGAGAATTATGGAACCAACCAGGCATTGTGCTAGCAATGAGAATGCAACCCCCCAGACTGCATGCTTATTTCCTCTCAATCGTGCCACCAAATCACCAGGACTGTCCCTTGTTTAGGTCTTAGGTGTCTCTGGAAATCAGCCTGGCTGCACGTTTGAGAGTAACGTCTTCTGTTAACTCTTTCCTTGATCTTGGGACTCTGCTTAATGGGTGAAGATAAGTTATAAATTAACTGCACCATCACCAAGTCTGGTCCTCTCTCTAACATGATTTCATGGTATGCTTCTCTTGCATGCACTCCTAAATAATGTACCTTAAGCAGTTATTTCTTTGCTAACTTATTCGATGATGGTGAAGGCCAAGGACCATCCCTGTCTTAGTCACTACCGTATCTCCAGTGTCCAGCCTATGCTTGGTACGTAGCAGACCCCCAATCATTATGTGGAATGAGTGAATGAATACAGTTGTCTTCTAACAGCAGAGGGAAATTGCTTCTAGGACCACTCCCTTGGCTACCAAAACAAGCAGATGCTCAAGCCCCCAGTACAAAATGGTGTATTATTTGTATATCCTCCCTGATACTTTAAATCATCCCCAGATGACTCATAAGACAATGTCAATGCTATGTAAATAGTTGTTATACTGTGTTGTTCTTGTAATTTATATATTTCTTTATTGTTGTATTGTTATTTGGAGGATTTGGGGTGAATATTACTTTTTTATTCATACGAATTCATGGGATACATGGGATAAATTTACTTTTTTATTCATACGAATTCATGGGATACATGTGAATTTTGTTGTCTGTGTATAATGCATAGTGATCAAGTTAGGGTGTTTAGGGTGTATGTCACCTGAGTATAACATATTTTTGTTAATTGTAGTCACCCTACTCTGCTATCAAGCATTGCATTTATTCCTTCCATCTTACCTTAAAGGGTATGTTCATAGCTTTTAACCCGCTTCTCTTCATCCTCCCTTCTGCCGTCACTCACTGTTCCCAGTCTCTGTTACCTCTTTCCATTCTCTACCTCTATGTGGTCAAAGTTTTTAGCTACCACGTATGAGAACATGCAATATTTGTCTTTTTGTGCCTGGCTTATTTCACATAAGATAATCGCCGCCAGTTCTATCCATGTTGCTGCAAATGACATGATTTCATTCTTTTATATGGCTGAGTAGTATTCCATTGTGTATGTGTGTGTGTGTGTGTATACATACCACATTTCCTTTATTTATTCAACCATTGATGGACATTTAGCTTGATCCCACCTCTTTGCTATTGTGAATAGTGCTGTGATAAACATGCAAGTGCAGGTATTGCTTTCACATATCAATTTCTTTTCCTTTGGAAAAGATAATCAGTAGTGGGATTGCTGGATTGAATGGAAATTCTCTTTTTAGTTTTTTTGAGATGTCTCCATACCATTTTCCATACTGGCTGTACTAGTTTACATTCCTACCAACATTATACAAGAGTTCTCTTTTCTCTGCATTCTCATCAATATCTGTTATTTTATATATGTATTTTATTAATAGCTATTCTGACTGAGGTAAGGTGGTATTTCATTGTGGTTTTGATTTGAATTTCTCTGATTAACTTGATTCTCTGGTGATGTTGAGTATTTCATCATATGCCTATGGCCATTTTATGTCTTCTTTTGAGAAATATCTATTCATGTTCTTTGCCCACTTTTTAATGGAACTAAGTGTTTGTTTTTTTTTTTCCTTTTGAGTTGTTTGAGTTCCTTGTATATTCTGGATATTAGTCCCCTGTCAGATGAATAGTTTGCAAATATATTCTTCCCTTCAACAAGTTGCATCTTCACTCTGTTGATTATTTCTTTTGTTGTGCAGAAGTTTTGTAGTTTAATTAAGTGCTACTTGTCTATTTTTTGTTGTTGTTGTTGTCTGTTCTTTTGATGTCTTAGTCATAATTTCTTTGCATAGACCAATGTCCAGGAGAGTTTTCCCTGTGTTTTATTCTAGCCTTTTTATAGTTTCAGGTCTTATGTTTAAGTCTTTAATCCATTTTGAGTCGATTTTTATATATGGCAAGATAGAGATAGGGGTCTGGTTTCATTATTCCACATGTGGCTATCCAATTTTCCCAGCACCACTTGATGAAGAGGATGTCCTTCCCCTAGTATAAGTTGTTGTCCATTTTATCAAAGATCAGTTGCTTGAAAATATGTAGCTTTATTTCCAAATTCTCTATTCTGTTCCATTGGTCTATGTGTGTATTTTTATATCAATATCATGCTGCTTTGTTTATTATAGCCTTGTAATATATTTTGAAGCCAGGTAATGGCTTTCAACTTTGTTCTTTTTTCTCAGGATTGCTTTGGCTATTTGGACTCTTTATTGGTTTTATACGAATTTTAGGATTGTTTTTTTCTAATTCTGTGAAGAGTGACATTGATATTTTTCAATAGGAATTGCATTGAATATTTAGATTGCTTTGGGCAATATGGTCATTCCAATGCTATTAATTCTTCTGACCTATGAGCATGGGATGTTTTTCCATTTGTATCATCTTCCATTTCTTTTATCAGTTTTGTAGTTTTCCTTGTAAAGATCTTTCACTTCCATTAAATTTATTCCTAGGTATTTTTTTGTAGCTATTGTAAATGGGATTGCCTTCTTGATTTCTTTTTTAGCTACATATAGATGTATAGAAATGCTACTGATTTTTTGTACACTGCAAAGATCATTGCAACTTTACTGAATTCTTTTATGAAATCTAAGAGTTTTTTGGTGGTCTTTAGATTTTTCTAGGTGTAAGATCATATTATCAACATAGAGGGACAATATGACTTCTTATTTTCCAACTTGTATCTGTTTTATTTTTTTCTCTTGCCTGATTTATCTTGGTTAGGACTTCTGCTATCATGTTGAATAAGAGTGGTACAAGTGGGCCTCCTTGTCTTGTTCCAGTTCTTAAAGGAAAGAATTTCAACTTTTCCCCATTAGTACATTAATACAATGTTAGCTGTGAGTTTGTCATATATGGTGTTTATTATGTTGAGGTAAATTTCTTCTATGCCTAGATTGTTGACAGTTTTTATCCTGAAGGGATGTTGGATTTTATCAAATGATTTCTCTATATCAATTGTGATGGCCATAAGGTTTTTGTCCTTCATTTTGTTGATGTACTCTATCACATGTATTGATTTGCATATGTTAAACCATCCTTCCATCCCTAGTATAAATCTCACTTGATCATGAATTCTTCATGATCAGTGAATTCTTCAGTTCCAGAATTTCTATTATATTTGTATTATATTTTTATGTGCTGTTGGATTAGGTTTGCTAGTATTTTGTTAAGTTCATCATGGATATTGTTCTATAATTTTCTTTTCTGTGTGTGTCCTTGTCTAATTTGGGTATCAGGGTGATGCTGGCAGTATAGAATGAGGTGGGAAAATTCCCTCCCCTTTGATTTTTTTGAATAGTTTCAGGAGGATTGATATTAGTTCTTCTTTGTCCATTTGGTAGAATTTAGCTGTGAATCAATTTGGCCCTGGGATTTTCTAATGAACCTGGGTGCTCCAGTGTTGGGTGCATATATATTTAGAGTTACTATCTCCTCTTGCTGGATTGTTCCCTTTATCATTATATAAAGACCTTCTTTGTCTTTTTTTTTTCACTGTTTTTGGCTTAAAGTCAAAGCATTAGCTTAAAGATAAAACATTATCTGATATAAGTATAATTACCCCTGCTTGCGTTTGGTTTCCATTTGCATGGAATATCTTTTTCCATCCCATTATTTTCAGTCTACATGTGTCTTTACTAGTAAGGTGAGTTTCTTGTCTGTAGCATATAGTTGGATCATGTTATTTTTATCCATCCAGCAACTCTATATCTTTTAAGTGGATAATTTAATATCTTCATATTAAAGGTTATTATTGATATGTGAGGCTTTGTTTCTTTTCATATTGTTAATTGTTTTCTGATTGTTTTATATAGTCTTTGTTCTTTTCTTTTTATCTTATTGTTTGTCATTGTGGTCTGGTGGATTTCTATAGTAGTATCATTTGAGTTCTCTCTCTTCCTCCTTTGTATGATTGCTTTACTAGTGAATTTTATGCTTTCATTTATTTTCATGATGGTAAATGTAGTCCTTTTATTTTCAGGTTTAGGACTTCCTTGAATATTTCAGGTAGGGTCTTTCTTGTGATAACAAATTCTCTCAGCATTTGCTTGTCTGGGAAAGACTTTATTTCTCTTTCATTTATGAAGGATAATTTTTGCTGGATACAGTATTCTCAATTGGAGGTTTTTAGCACTTTGAATATATCATCCCATTTTCTTCTGGCCTGTAAGGTTTCTGCTGAGAAATCTGCTGTTGGTCTGATGGGATTTCCTTTACAGGTGACTAGAAGATTTTCTCTTGATGTTGGTAGTACTCTGTCTTTGACTTTAGACAGTCGGATTATACATTCTGATTATAATGTGTAATGTAAAAGCCCTTTCTGCATTGGATATACCTGGGAATTATGAATTATTCTAAGTCTTGCAAGACTTAGGAAGTTTTCATCAACTATTCCATTAAATAGATTTTCTAATCCCTTGATTTTCTTTTCATGCTCAAGGACACTGATAATTTATATGCTTGGTTGCTTTCTGTGTCCCAAATGTCATGAAGGCTTTGCTCATTCTTTTTTCTTTATTTCTGTCTAACTGGGTTATTTCCAAATAACCAAATATCAAGTTCTGAGATTCTTTTTTTTTTTTTTTTTTTGCCTGATCTAGTCAGTTGTTGAAGCTTTCAAATGTATTTGTATTGCCTTCAGTGAATTCTTCAGTTCCAGAATTTCTAGTTTGTCCTTTTTTAAAAACTATTCATCTCTTTGGTAAATATCTTATTTGTGTCCTGAATCGTTTCTCTGATTTCTTTGTATTGTTTTCAGAATTCTCTTGTATTTCACTAAGCTTTTTTAAAATCGGTATTTTGAATTTTTATATGGAATTTCAAAGATTCCTTTTTGATGTAGACCTATTGCTGGAGAATTATTATGTTCCTTTGGAGGTATCATATTTCCTTGTTTTTTCATGTTTCCTATGTCCTTATGTTGATGTCTGCATACACAGTATAACATTTGCTTCTTTCTATTGTTGAATTTACTTTCGTAGGGGAGGACATTTTCCTGAAGGTGTATCAGTGGTGTTGGTTGGGTAGGGCACTTTGAGTTCGAGTTTGGGTGTGTGCAGTAGTGTCTCTGTCTCTGTAAGATTTCTTTGGCTATAAATAGCATTAATACTTTCTTTGATTTCCTCAGAGTGTTATGGTGCAGTTATTAGTGAAGGCTGCATTAAAGTTGTACTGGGGACTAGGAAAATGGAAAGCCAGGTAGGTCACTCTTCAGGCCACAGTGGTGGCAGTGGTGGGTTGAGAATGCCTGTCTTTGTGCCCTAGGGCAGTGCATACCAGCAACTGTGTTGGTGGTTATCAGTGGTCCAATTCTTGGGTCTCCAGGTGGTTTGCTTGGGTGCAGGTAGTGACAGTGGTGCACTGGTTGAGTGAACAAGTTCTTGGGTCCCTGGGATGCTGGTGTGGTATGGGTGATGGTGGCAGCCGTGGTGGGATGATTCTCTGGGTCCCAAGTGGTACAGGCTGCTGTTGGCAGCAGTCACAGTGCAAGGTTGCCCTTAACAGCCCAAACACACTGCTCTCAGGCCCCCCTGGTGTCAGCAGCAGCAGTGCCACAGTGCCACACGGAGAGGGGAGAGACCCCACTGTCACTCACAAGCCTGGCCATGGAGGCAATGCTGCCAGTGGGGTTGTAGTTGCCACTCACCACACCAGACATGCAGTCCTCTGGCTCACCTTCCCCACCCTCCAGTGGTAGCAAGAGTGGATGTGCAGAGGAAGAGGTAGGCTGGCTCCATGAGAGAGCTGAGCACAGAGACCCCCGTGCTGGTGGGAGAGCCTAAATATTTTGAATCCAGGGATGCAGAACCCATGAACATGGAGGGCCAGCTATACAGGAGATCTAAAACACATCAAGCACTTGGGATTTTTCAGCCTTTTCCCTCCCTCTTCAGAATCTTAGCCAAGGACTTTGCTAGAAATTCTCCGAACAGCTCTAATAATTGTGCCAAGTGGTTATGGGAAATAAAGCATGTTCCCAAGAAGCATATCCCAAAAGCCATATACACTACCACCTGAATGGCGACTTAACAAATCTCAAGGCAGAGAAAGGGGTAGCAAGTGACATGTTTTGAGGGCAGAAGTAGGAATTCATCTATACCTATTTTTCTTTTACAGAGAAGGAAACTGAGGTTTGTATAAACGAAGAAATAAAGTGACTTGATTGAGACCATGCAAATCAATTAGCAGTACCTCCCAGCATATATTTAAAAAAAACCCTTTTCCTGCTTTTTAGATCCATAATACACTATGACAGTATACTGACAACATACTATGAGATTTTGTTGATCCATGTGAATGAATTCCTTGATTTTCCCTATGCAACACACAAAAAATCGTAGAAATAAGTGTTAGAAATTACTGTGATAGGTGAAACTTGTAATGTGTATAATGTGTATAAAGTTTTATAATGATCACCCTCTTCTATTTTTATATTTTTATTCACAATTATCCTGCTCAATAATACTTCGTTCTTTTTAATGAGGCTATATTCTTATAAAAGTCTAGAATGTGAAATTTTCTATAAATGTCCATTGTTAAATCACCAGGTCATGTAAAATATAGTGGGTTTGTGTAAGTGTTTTTTTCTTTTTGCTTTTTTGTCTAGATACGCAACTCGCAAATGAAAAACGTGCAGATGAGAAACCCATTAATGCTATCGTTATAAATTCAGTATCTGAATTCAATATCACAGATGGACCAGCCAAGGAAAGCCCCAATGAGAAAAAACTGTCAGAATCCAGCACATCATTGTCCTCCCTTGAAGAATGCCAAACAAAATTTTCCTACCTCCAAACTGATACTTCAGTTCATCAGAGAGACACTGACGGTATGTTTCTCAGAATTCAACCCATCTCTAAATAAAGCTCCCCAACCCCCCAGCCCCTGTAAAATCATCACATATGCTGTTAGGGAAAAAAACAAGTCTTTATGAATATTAAACAGGAAGACTTCAGTTTGAAAACCCTGGTGAATGACACATGTCAAGGTCACTTTGCAGTTATGAGGTGCTTGGCAGATTGTTTGCTCTCAAAGCTGGGAATCGGAGGCAACATGTTTTAAATAGCTGGAGTAGGGTATAGTCATTCTTGCTGTGGGGTTAAGGCGTGGAATAAAGAAAAATGGCAAACTTCTTCCTCTTCTCAGATATGGGACTATTCAACCCGTAGCTCTAGGCAGAGAGAAGGTGAAGAAGGCAGAGTGGAATGGTATTAAAATGCTGGAAATATATAAATATAGATAATAGAAAATATTAAGATGCTTACATCAGCGATCTATGAAAAAGGGTTCGTTCCTCTAGGTAATATCACTTCCTAAGTGTCCTGATTAGTGTAAACCTAGACCAAACCATTCCTGTATGTGACATAAATGGCATGTTCCATTTGCAAAATCAATTTCAAATGGATTTGGTGCTAAATGATCAGCACAATCAAGTTCAAAAATCATGGACTTCACACAAAGACATGGAATTTTATTCAGGTTAACTCTGCAGTGACTTTTACAGGAGACATAAACCATTTAAGAATTCCGTAGTGTTCAGTATCTACATTTGCATTTAAAGAAAGCCTGAAATTTCTCAAAGGAAAATGTAACAGGGTATTGTTTCTGGTCCACATTTAAATTTATATTTACTTTTTGAAAATAAGAAAAAAAATTAAATTGTATAACAGCACTTTTGGAATCATATCAGTTTAACTCCTGCCTCTGAAGTTTATTAACTGTATAATAGACAAGTTTTGGGTTTTTTTGTTGTTTTTTTTTTATTTTTTTTTACCATTTCTGAATCTCAGTCTCTCAGATATAATGGGGCTAGTAACAAACACATCACGAGGTATTTTGAAGATCAAATAAAATAACGTGTGTAAAGCCCCTCGTACAAAAGCTGACACACGGTAAGTATTCAATTTCAGCTTTGATTGTGTTACCGCTTTAGAAAGCAAAAAGAGAGAAGATTTCTGACACTTACTATATTTGTGGTATCTTCTGCACATGTTGTCATGGATGCTTTAGAGCAGAAAGTGCAGACCCGATTGCCAAGAGATTAATGTGGCTAATGGAGTAAAATGCAAGTAGACAATAGGGATTGGTGAGGACTGTGGCAAGCTGAAGAGCTCATGTCTCATCTGTGGGTCACTATCCCTACTCAGCTCCGGCCATTTGTTGCCAGAAGGTAATGAATCCAGACCCAGAGTTGCAAGATCTTGAAGTTTTCCAAGAAAGCAAGAGACCAGGAGTGTTAGGCCAAATTTCTAAGTTTGTTAGCGTTGATCGCTGGTTCTATTTATTTTATGAAGCCCAAGACACTGCCAGCAACACATCTTTGGGCCAACTTTGGCCTACGGACCATCAGGTTGTGACCTTGAATCCACAATGGCGCTCAAGGCTCTCGCTTCGCTAGAGGTGAATGCTAGTCAAGAGAACAGGCAATGCGGGAGCACGTTGATGCTAGAACATCTTACCGAATTGTACCAGAGACACATGGATGCTGTCCATCACGTGTATTCGGTTAATGATCCCAGAAGTCGGAATCGATTGCCATTGTACATATCCCCACAGTAAACCATACCATTCCAGAACCACTGTGCTCTGTCCTATCAGTGATACTGGGAGAATGAGGAGGGCCAAGCCAACTAGCGTGACACTTGAACCTTTGTATTCTCAGTGACGAGCCAACATGACTGCTCACTCCATTAAAATGGCACTGAAAGAGCCTCATGCAAAAAAAAAAAATTTTTTTTTTTTGTTAAACAACAGATAACTCTTTGTTCAAAGAGCAAAGGAGATTCATGGGGATAATCAAATTGCATTCTTTTTCTGAAGGACTTAGCTAAGGCCAATATGAACCAGGAAATTTGGGTCATAAGCTCAAAGCACAGGTAATAGTCCACCCTTCTTCCCACCATCCCAACCCCATGTGAAAAATCTCCCCAGGGAGGTAAGAGCTTTTGGTACCTGGGTAACAGAGAAAGTGAAAAACCCAGAGTGATAAGAAACTCTCATTAGCCTCAACAGCAAATATCAAGGAAATCAAGAGTTAAGTCAGACTCATTTCATTTTAGAGAATCTTTTGATAGTAATTAATTTAAGGATGCAGAAATCGAGAGTGGGGTCATTGTTCGTACTGAGATAAACACAGAAATATCTTTCAGGAACAGCAGGGGAAACAGAAGGGAAAAGAGAAGATTGCATCCACTTTCATGTAGTTTGTGGTTAATTTATTTTCAAACGTATAAATGAGTGCATAGGAATGGATGCTTAATTGCTAATATCTATTATTTATATACATTGCCCCACTTAAAACAGGATGGAAAAGCCTCACACATGCAGATTTTGTAAAATGTGTTACATCCATTAGCACAGTTCATGGTGTGTGCTCTGATGGGAATTTAAAAGGATCTTCACTGCACATCACACACTATGGGCTGCGACATTACTTTATTATTAAATTGTGGTTCATCGTGTGTGGTCCCTTTCCTGAGTAAAATGGAAAAAGTCCAGAGAACTATTTGTGTCCTTGCTTCTGTTTCCACGATCTTCAGCTTGCAAAAGCATCCCTGTGCATGAGAGAAGCAGGAATACACATGATATTAGAAAACAGGCCCCTTAAAAAATAATCCCGAGAACACAGCTAATTGACGTATAATTTTGAATTTGGGACATCTCATCCAGGTGGAAGAGGAAAATCATAAATAGAAGATACCTCAAAAAGAATAGTCTTAATTACACCATGGACTACTGAATAAAATGATTACATTTTCTACACTGTAAATTTCATACAATTAAATGCGGTAGTGTCACCTTATAAAATGTTTCAATTTTATAATTATTTCAGTTCATTTGCTCAGAAAAAAACAGAAGCACAAATTTATTAACTATCACCCAAATCTAGTCATTCTGGTTCTAAAGAACTGACTTGAGTGTTAGTTGTGCTTGTCTGAACTTAAATAGATCTTGACATATTTAAGTACCTATTAAAATTGATAGCATCAGAGATGATACTCCAGACAGAGAACGGCATTCAGTCACACATTATTTATTCCCATTCTACATTACAGACATGGGTTTTTTTTTAAAAAAAAAAAAAATTCACGTGGGTGGAGGAGGAACCAAATTTTATATTTTGGGGCAAAAAAAACTTGTAGTAATCAGCCAGAGCCATCGTGTCCTAAATCTCATTGTGATGTCGAGTTCTCAGTGATAGTCCCTGAACTCATTAGAATACTGGGCTGGGGCCAGGTTCATTTTGCCTCTTTTTTTTTTTTTTTCTTAATTTGTTTTGGGGGAGGAGGAAGGATTGTGTTTTATCTGGGGTCACTTCGGATAACGATCCCGAGGCAGCAGGAGTAGTGTATTTCTGGAACCGAGAAATGTGCTTTTGTCCCTCCCGCCTCCTAATCGTGGGCACCCAGGTGGCCAGACAAAAAGCTGGGGGTCAGAGTCAGGGAGTCCAGGATCGTGACCCTGGGGCTGCCCTCAGGCATGTTTGTGGAGCTTTCCTGTGTTCCTTTCTTTCCACTGCAATTAAAATGGTCCTTGCTAGTGGGGCAGATTCTCCCTCTTAATTAGCCAACCCCCAGTGGCACGTTTAGCTCCTCTGGAAGCTGCTGTTAATTCTATAGTGTCGTTAGAGTCTCAGCACGGTGCAGCCTAGATGTTCTAGAGGTGCCCAAGGGGTATGAAAAGAAAATGAAACAACCTTAAGAGGGTTTTTTGCTTCTTGCTCACAGCCAAACACCACCACCGATGGGGTGGCCTGCAGGTCTGTGATCCATCTCCAACCTTTCTTTAATACAGGTGTCAGGAGTGGGAGAGCCATGTGGGCACTCTGACAGTGGCGACCAGAGCCCATGCCAGCCCATGTCAGGGGGTCCCATTGGGAAGATTTAACACACGAGAAACTTGTTACAAAGGTGTGAGATATTAGAAGAGCGGAGAAGGCAAATAGGGTGAACAGTGAGGCACCCAGAATTATCAACATCACAAAACCTCTCCAGACCAGGAGTACATGCACGAGCTCGTACACACCAGCAGCTGACCCTGTCGTTAGACAGACCACTGCTCACTGGCATTTGCCGGAGCCAGAGAGGGACGAGCTGTTGAGAGAGAGATCAAAGCAAGGAGAAGACACCACCACTCCAAGACCCAGCCCCAAGCAGAGAGAGGAGAAGGCAGCACCCTGATCTTGCCCTTCCTCCCAGCCTCCTGCTTCCCCTGGATGCCTCCTATGGGCTGAATCTAGCCAGAAGCCTCCAAGGGAAAGACTTTGGCAGTGTCAGGAATACAGCAAAGAGCAGGGTTGGAGGAGGGAGTGGAGAAGAAAGCAGACTGTCAGGCATGGCCCGCATGCATGGTCCTCAAATGCGTCCGAAAGAAAGTGAGGCGTTGTGGATGGCAGGACACTTTTGCGGTGAAACACTCTGGAGGAATCAGTCTGGGTTCAAACTGCAGCCCCTGCCATTCCCTGCGTATCTGGGCCATGGCTCTTGCACCCTCTGCACAGGTTCCTCCTCTATAAACGGGGATAATAGCAGTACTCAGCTCGGGGTTATTTTGAGATGCACGTAAAATGCAGAGGGCCCCAGACAGACTCCAGGCGAAAGAGTTTGTACGGACAACAGTTGGGGTAGAGAGTACAGGCTTTGGATCCAGAAAGACTGAGATTTGAATACAGCTAGTAGGACTCAGGACAGCTAGTGACAATCTCTCTCTGAACCTTAGTCCTTTCATCTAAAAAAAATGGGATCCTTAATATTCATTTCTTAGAATCGCTCAGCATTGATTTACTCGTTCTACAAGAGGGATGGATGGCTTTCTTCCCTCCTTGCAACTTAGATTCGAGTAGGAAGGGATAACAAACCAACTGATCGGTTTCATGCCATCCTGTGGTCAGTGCTATGAAGAAGAAATAAAGCAGGTTGCTGTGAGGATTTCAGCAAGGATGTGATTTAGAGGGAAGGTGTTTTATACTAAAGACCTAAAGGTTTGAATAAGAGTTTGGGTAAAGCTGGGGTGGAGGAGGGTGTGTGCAATGCAGGCAAAAGGCACAGCACGTGCAAAGGCCCTGAGGTAGGTGCATTCCAAGTACTGGAATTTAGCCAGTGTGGCTGGCGTGTAGTGAGTGAGGAGTGAAGTAGGTCCAAAAGCCAGAGAACCAGGCAGGAGCCCAGTCACGCAGGGACTTGTAGACTATGGCAAGGATTCGGGACTTGAGGGGAGAGTGAGTTGTTTAAAGTTAGGGTTAAAAATCTCTCGGGAGCTGGTGAATCTGAAGTGGGCTCCCGTGGAAGCAGAGTGTCCTAGACAGGAGGCCACTGCCACTGACCTGATGATGGCTGATGGTGGCCAGTACTAAGACAGAGGTACGATGAGGATATGACAAACAATGGCTCCCAGATTTCTGCCGAATTCACCTGGGCATTCAGGCGACACTGGCAGGAGAAAACTGGAGGAGGGACAGGTTTGTGGGAGGGACAAAGAGAGAGATCCAGAATGCAGAAGAGACACAAAGCAGACACTTGGATCCATGGCATACTCTTTTGAATGGGCCAGGAGAAAGGATGCTAATCATGGGTGTGACTTTGAATATCACATTTATGAAACATTAAAGCCGCAGGAAACAGTGTAGCAAAGGAAAATACGCTCATTCAGGAGGAGGGGAAGTCCAAATCTCTTTTCAAACAGTTGCAAATTTTCCCCTGAACTGCCTATGTTACCTTCGTGCAAACAAAAATTGACCCTATGCAAAACAGTGTTGCCTGCTCACGTAGAATTATTTAATACGCCTTTTAGGAAAAGTGTGGAACACCCTTGAAAGTTTGGAAAAATCTGTTTTCAATTCATTAATGTTACCGTGTTGCTTTTGGGCAAGAGGCTCTGCCTTTTAAAACCAAATAAAAAGAACTGACTTGGGGAAAAAAAAAAAAAAAAGGGCTGTATTCTCAAGTGCAAAATAGGGAGGCAGAAGGAAACAAATGCCAATTTGGCCAAAGCATTAGGCCAAAACTTTATTATTTTTTTTTTTTTAAATAACATCTACAGTGTACACCAGAAGTGGAGACCTCCAGGGTTTGCCAACTTGGGGAGACATTGGCAAAAGTGATTGAGCCAGAAGGTTCTATGCCCTCAGGAAATTATAAGGCCATTTTACAAGCAAGTTCTTCACACTCTGATAGGTGAACACCATCCTGCCCTGCTCTCCTCCAAGCCAAGCTCCCAACCTTGCATGCATGAAGGGCATGATCCAGTGGAGTCCTTTTTATGTGGCTATAAGCCTGAGTAAGTCTCTTGAGTCCTCTCATGAGCGATCATGGTGTATTCGTTTGGGATATTTTCTACTGAGAACGTCTCCTCTTTGCCGGGGCCACCACGGTAGCAGTCCCCGCGTGGGTGAAACTTGATGGGATTATCCGCCCCACATCTTTGGCCAATACCACGCCCTCTTCAGAAATACATCATCAAAAGAGAGCTTATGCACCATTACTCACTCACTCCTGAATATTTTGTGGGTAGTTTGCAGTGACTTGTGAGATATGGATGAGTTGGCCAAATGCTGGAAACTGGCTCTAAGTGAATTTAAAAAAATGCACCAAGTTTGGCAAAGACATGCATAATACACCACAGAGGTATGATGGATTATGCCCCCGAAACTATAAAGACTGAGTAACGGCCACAGCACCTGCAGTAATATATGGCAATTACGGTACTCATAAAAGTCACGGCGTGGTTTTTACCACCAGCTTATTGGGGGGAAAGGAAGGGAGGGTGGGAGGAGGGACTCAAAGAGAAACAGAGGAAGGAAGGAAGATTTCTCTTTTCCTATATTCAGGACTCACTTTAGAACTTTATGTAGAGTTTTTTACAAGAAACTGAACCTGTTTTCTTTAAAATATTTGCTCCTTTTCAGAGCGTGTTTGCATGTTTGCCTTCCACTTGAAGATCAGTCAGTATTTAAACAATAAAAGAAAAAACGTTTTTCTGGAAAATACTGAGACAGAGGGCAAAATCTCTTCTGTGGGCGTCCACAGTCTCCATTGACTCAAGTCTGAAAACCAAAGCGTTATTAGCATTCTTACTGGGAAAAAATAGATGCCTATGAAAGTCGAACTATAATCCATTGATAAGCCCATCTGGAGGGAAATTTTTCTCCAATTCATGCTAGAATGTTCCTTTCAATCATCAACAATCTTTAGATTACTGGTTTTAATTATTTGGGTAATATATCACACGAACACTTACCCACACTTTTACAAAACACTCACACATTTTTGAGACTTTTTTAACTTAAAAAAAAAAAGAGAGAAAAGTTATAATTTTAACAAGAGAACTGCTACATCTTCTAACTAATTCCCTTTATGGAAACAAAAAAATAGAATAATCTATAACCCATCGCAGCTGTTTGGCTAGAATTACCAATTACCTTCAATGCCTTAGAGATGCTTTCCAGATTTTTACAAGTCTGCGTAGTAAATTTTTAAACCAATTTTCTTAAAGAGGATTGATAAGATTTAAAACCTTTTAGGCATATGATGACGTATTTCACTTAAACAACTTGATATAAAATCAAGGCTTTACATAACTGGAGGAAAACGGAAACAGGGATTAAAAATAAAACACAACCCAAAAGCTGTGATTATTTTCAAAAGCATTTATATTAAGTTTTGAAATGTGCTTTTCGCTTGCATCTGAACGTGGGTGTGGCGGATTGATGGAAATCCATGGCGAACAAACAGCAAAGCCCGGTGACTTCGAGAAGCAGGGCATTGGTACCGTCTCTCCCTGTCCCCAACTCTAATTGCTCCTTAAGTCCGGCTGCATCTGGGGAAGCCCTGATGTTTTTCAAGGTTTCCAGAGAGGCAGCCGATTGTGTGGCTTCCCAGCACCTCTGCAGGCAAAGTAAATAAAGGAGTTTAGCCAAGTGACAGCACTTTAAATAACCAGATTATGTTGAATCAATAGGAAATGCTCAGGAAGTTAATAAAGCAATTACTTAAGCAGAGTGAGTACTGGCACAGGGGGGTGGGGGGGGTAGCTGGAGGGAACGGTGGACAATCACCCCTAATGTGGATAAATAATTAAGAGTGGGGTCCCAAGTTATCAAGCACGTGCCTGCCCTTCATAGATATGGCCCAGATGTGCCACTGTTTAATTGTCTCTCTGCTTCTTTAAACAGAGGAGTGTGCCTCCCTCATCCTCACCTGTCTGTTTTGTCAGTTCTGGGACTGTCTTCTGATGCTGCCCAACACGTGTGAAACCGTGTGCACCAACCTGTGCTGCCCTTCCCACCCCTACCACCACGCCACGGACGAAAGCCACTCTCGCAATGACTGCAGCTGCAACTGCGACGTGGACTGCAGCCTTTTTGAATCTTGCCACGAGACCGGCGAGTGTCTGGAGCTGGCCATGGAGATTTCAGAAATCTGTTACCGCTAGCAACCGTGCAATAACCACGTCCTCCCCAAATTGCATCACGATAAGACTGTGATTTCCAAGTGCTGAAATGTAAGGACCGTACGCACGTTTCTTGGATGCTCTAGGCCATTTTATTCTGCACCTGTCTGGGAAGGCTAGTATTGTCAGCTCAGTGGTCTTGTTCCAAATCTCACAAGCGCATGGCTCGCTGAAAAATAAGATTTTCCATCCCATCCATGGATGAACCAATCTTAAATGCCTCTTAAATGCCATAGGTACAAGATGTTTTCTGACTACCAGATAGCATGCTAAACCCACGCAGTGTCATTGCACTCATCAGCTTGCATCATGAATTCAGCCTCATTCACAAATTCCGGACAAATTAGTGCATTCTTTCAGCATTGACATACATTAGTTCATCTTTCTAATGGACTCATACATAAACATTATGCATTGTTGGTTATTATTAATAATGTATTGTGTAACATCATTTTGTAATTAAAAATTTATTTATACAGTCTCTTAGAATTCACTTATATGTACAGTTTAGGTAGGAAGGGGAATTAAATGAATTAGAAACCATGTTCCTATAATTACAACAGATGTCTCTAAAATATCTCCTGTGAATTTCAAATGTGGTGTATTTCAGGAGAGCACAGTAATTCTAAACCGTGTTATTATATGTCTATGACTGTGTCATAACAGGTTATGCATACTCTTCATTTGTTACCGAAAGGCCCTTCTTTATTCTAATAAGCATAAATAGGAATTATGTGACCCCAGCTAATCAATTCTTCATTTTCCTCATTTTTATTTGTCAGGTCCAATAAGCAACAGGATATGAAAACAGCATCAGTTCATTTGACTAAACTATCATTTGTGTAGGTGCCCAAAGGAAATACCCATGCACCTACTTACTCAGAACCAAGTTTCCTAACACAGCATATGCTTTGTAAACCATATTTTTTTCTTATTAACTAATTAATTAATCAGTCATTAATTAATTCTGATTAATAGCTATGTTGAGCGCTTCTTTATACTTAGTTGTTTTGTCTTTTGTTTTTTGAAACAGAGTCTCGCTCTTTTGCCCAGGCTAGAGTGAGTGCCGTGGCGTCAGCCTCCCTCACAGCAACCTCAAACTCCTGGGCTCAAGGGATCCTCCTGCCTCAGCCTCCTGAGTAGCTGGGACCACAGGCATTCGCCAAAATGCCAGGCTAATTTTTTCTATATATATTAGTTAGCCAATTAATTTCTTTCTATTTATAGTAGAGATGGGGGTCTTGCTCTTTCTCAGGCTGGTTTCGAACTCCTGACCTTGAGCTATACACTCTCCTCAGCCTCCCAGAGTGTTCAGATTACAGATGTGAGCCACCGTGCCCAGCCTTTAGCTTTTTAAAAAAAAAAAAAAAAAAAAGATATGACATAAACTGGAAAGAGATTTTTTAACTTAAATAAGTTAAAACAAACAATTTGTGGGGAAAATAAATCTAGGTTGAAATTGCATTGGAATCTTCTTCAATACTTCCTGTAGGCACGATTCTATAGTCTCGAGGCAAATACATTGCCCATTATTCTGTGTTTACATATTCCCATGGATATATTTCAATATATTCATTGAATAGAAAAAAGCACAATGCACCAAAACCAAAACAAACAACAGAAAAGTGAAATAGAGAATTCAGGGAATTTTTTGTGATCCAGGAAAACAAATAGCAACAACAAAAAACTCCAAATTACCTGTTTTTTTCCCTGACTTGGGTCATTTTAGGCAAAAGCAGAGTTCATTTTATTTCTGTAGTAAACTCGCATACTTTTCTAATCTGAGATAAATTCCCCCGAACATTGAAAACTATTAATCTTAAAAAAATATATATATATATATATATTTTTTTTTTTAAGCTGCTTCTAGAAAAGTATTTAACTGCTCTTGACTTGCTCCTGACAGCACGGCACGTCCATGGTCAAGGCCAGCTTCAGTCCTGCTTGGCCACCATGCTATTCACAAACCACAGAGCATGAGAGAGCTCCACACCCCAGAAACACTTCCGTCTCACTGCTTTCCAGAAGCTCAAAGAGAAAGCTCTAGAATTTATGCATAGGACTTGGAGATCATAGAGGGGAAAAAATGTAGTTTCTTAGAACAGGAAGGGAACTGAGAGCTGTCTTTTTCCATCATTTTCATATTTCATAAGAGAAAACAGAGGCCCCAAGAACTGACTTATCCAAGACCACACCGTGAGTTAATGGCAGCATGAGGAACTCTAATGCAGGGTGTAATTTTCTGACTACACTGCACTACTCCATAGCTCTTTGCTTCCTATTCCAGCTGGTACACAGTGGTACAGCTGGGCCAATTGTTAAAATACTAAAATACTACCAGGCTGGCTCATAAACAGTTGCTCCTTGGACCTCTTTAGTGCTTCCCTCACGTCCTGGCCACCCTGGCCCTCTCTCTGAGGACCCTACTGATGGTCTAGCCACTAAAAGAGGAACACCTGAACCTGCAGGGTGCACTATGGAACCCTAGCCCATTAATATGGTACCTGGTGTCATTGGACAGGTGGTGCCATATTGGTGTTAAATATTTTGACCATCATTCCCTCATTCTTTTTAATCTACATACCCTCAAATTATGTAAAGATGGTGCATTTCAAATGTGAATTGAATGCTTATCAATTAGAGACATAAAAATCACCAGGTCTTGTTTTACAAGGTGGTCAGAATATTAGAAGATCTTTCTGTGGCTTCGCTTTCCACGGTTTGTTAACTTTGTTCCTCACTCTCAGAATTCACCATGCTATAACAGAAAGGGTCGGTTATACAAAGTGTGAAATTTCTTTTCTTTATAACCAATAATAAAACATCATCCTTTTTGCAAACATGAATGGCTCTTTCAATTGAATTCTTACACAGTAAAACATGCGCAGCTGGGAAAATACAATTGCAGAGGTAAGGCAGATCAAAAAGGGATGTGGTTATTGATTAAATACAAATATCGGAATCTGAGAAGGCTCAGATATTTTCTGCAATGATGAAGGCCTGTGATTACAAATAAAGATAATGTTGTTTCTTAAGGTGGGAATTCTTAGAGGTCTGTGTGTTCTGATTTAAGGAAGCACACTAGAATAAAAGAGATTTGAGAACATACAACCTTTATAGAAAATGGAGAACAGAGATTTTTTTTTCCTACGGCAATATAACCATATAGCTACATCATCTTTGCTTTGCTCAATGGATTTTTATAAAACCATTGCTTCTCTAAAAGCCGACAAAATATGGAAAGCAATGAAGAAACGAAGTTACATTTAACTTGCTAATGAAATTTTCCCACTACATAAGCTGATAGGCCTTACAAAATTAATTATCAACGCTGGACAATCAAAGTTAATAGAGCGAAAGTGGCTTCGGTTTTTTTCCAAAGGAGTAAGAAAACATATTCAGGCAGGGAAACTTCACAAATGGGAAGCATCGAGGGAGGGCTTAGCAGCATTTTTTTCAAGGATAAATGTGTAGGTGGAAATATTTGATGGACAGAATTCAATACCCAATCCTTCTAAGTTTCTCCTTCTATGAAGCAGAGAAAAAGAATAATACATACACTTAAGTACGGTAGTTTGACTGTAAGAGTTTTATTCAGCAAATGCTAAGTTCCCCCCCGGCCACACACACTGATGGTATCTGATAAAAGGTAAATATTCGGTTTAATGGTTTGTTGGGTGTTCTTTGTAGAAGAGATCTGAGTAAATGCCTCAACACTTGCCACATACATCTTTAGGTGGGCTATATAGACAAACAAAGAGAACAGAGACAGAGTTGAATGATTTTTCTAGTCATGATAATCACCAAAGGATTAAAATTGTATTATTGGGCTTCTCAAACAGAGGTCTAGACAGCTTCCAACGTCACAGGGAAGGATCCCAGAATGTGAGGAGCGGGTGAGGAATGGAAGTAGCATCATTATTTGGATAAAAGTGCCACCTTCTGTTCTACCATCTTGATATGCTTCACAGTTTTGCTTTTGCCACCACCTCGAAAGCAGTGATTCTCAACTGCCACCTCCCACAATTTGGCAAAGTCTTTTTGGTTGTAACAGGGTCTCGCTCTGTCACCCAGCCCAGAGTGCAATGGTGAGATCGTAGCTCACTGTAACCTTGAAGTCTGAAGTCCAGGGCTCAAGTGATCCTCCCACCTAATGTTTTTATTTTTTTAATTATCTATAGATACAGGGTCTCACTATGTTGCCCAGGCTAGTCAACCTCCTGGCCTCGAGAGACCCTCACACCTTGGCCTCCCAACGTGGTGGGATTACAAGCATGAGCCACCATGCCTGGCCTCCAGTTTGGCAAAGTCTTGAGACATAACTGGTGTCACCACGGAAGGGAAGCAGTTGCTACTAGCTCTAGTGGGTAGAAGTGAGGAATGCTGGCAAACATCCTACAATGTTCAGGATAGCCCCCCACAATGACAATCCAAATGTCAACAGTATTTCTCTAAAGCCTTTTTCTCCATTAGCCATCACCAGATTTACCTTAAAAAAAAAACTGTTGAAAACACGGTTGCCAGACAAAACACAGGATGCCTAGTTAAGTTTGAAATTTCAGAAAAACAACAAATAAGCATGACCCAATTATTGCACGTGCCCTACTTGCACTACAGAAATAATTCCTCCTTTATCTGAGATTCGGCTGCAACTGGGTGTCCCCCAGATTTCTGTTTGTTACATCCGGCAACCCCAGTTCGAAAGACTCCACATTTTGAGAAGGTATCTACAGAAATGATGATCCTTCGGCTTGCTCCCAAAAAAAGGAGCTGCCCTAGGCGGACCCAGGGCTCTTTGCCTTGAACTAAGCTGGCCAGGTCTCCTTCTCTGCTTCTCAACCCAACTGCTAACTGAGAAGGACCCTCAGCCTGGAGCTATTTTGATTCAAGGGGCTGATCTCACTTAAGCCTGGAAATCTACACCACATTTTCCAATTCAAGCCTTGGCCAGAAAGACTCATCTTAGAGGTGCTTGCACAGCTGTAAGGGAGTAGTATTTTCCCCTATCTAGCCATCTTTCTTTCCATATAGCTCTGTCTGTCCTGACCCTGTGGGGAAAATGGGTAAGTGGGAGGTGAGGTGGAGACATTCCTTAGTTGTGGATTGCAATACCATCTACTAAACACCCCAACCTCTCCATGCCCTTGTAGAATATAGTTAGGGGTGGACCAGAGAGGGTAGATGTGTTCTTTTCCCTACATTGTTCTTATTCTTATTTATTTATTTTACAGATGAGGAGGAAAAATTTCATAGCAAATATTTAATTAAGTATATTATTATTATATATACATTATCTCATTCTCTAAACAGACCTAGGAAATGAGCTCTATTATCATTTCTGTTTTTCTCAGGGAAACAGAGACTTAAAGAGATTAAGTGACTTGCCCAAGATCACACAGCAAATAAGCAAGTGTCACAAGGTTTGAACTCAGGTCTATTAATTCCCAAACCCATGCTTTTTAATCACTAAAGCCTAAAAGTTAAATGTGTGAAAAATGCTGGAACCAAGATAAAGTTCAAGTATTCACTTTTAAAGCAATTAGAAAAATATAATGGGGCCAGGCACAGTGGCTCATGCCTGTAATCCCAGCACTTTGGGAGGCCGAGGCAGGAGTGTCATTTGAGGCCAGGAGTTCGAGACCAGCCTGGGCACCATAATGAGACCCGTCTGTACAAAAAATAAAAAAAAAAAAAATAGCTGAGGATGGTGGCTCCCACCTGTAGTCCTAGCTACTTGGGAGGCTGAGGCAGGAGGATCACTTGAGCCCAGGAGTGTAAGGTTGCAGTGAGCTATAACGATGCCACTTCACTCTAGTCTGTGCAACAGAGCAAGAGCCTGTCTCACCAAAAAAAAAAAAAAAAAAACAAAGAAAGAAAATATAATGGCTATATTCAAAGAAAAACATTCGCTGATAGTAAATGTTTTAAGAGTTGTTATCCTGTACAATTTTTAGAATTTGGAACATCTTCAAAATGCTTTTAAGATACATATCCAATAAGTAATAAATGCAAAGTCAATGTATTGCAATTTAATCCGTATGTCAGTAGCTTTGCCTCATTCATCCATAGTCACAAAGACTTACCTTTTAGAGTTCCATTTTAGCCAAGCAGCTTTGATCTCTGCTTTAAGAGAGTTCCTGGTGCACACTGCTCCCTGGCCAGGCCCTCATCTGCATTCCGCCAGAAGGTTCTAGAAGCACGGATTGTTTTTAATCAGTCAACAACACTACAGTCAACCAAATGCATTCTGATACTTAGACCTTTTATCTCAAATGCTGTACAGACTCCAAGGTCGCAGTAACCTCTTTTATGGTTTATCGTTCCTCAAAGGTACTTAGAGTGAATTTACAAAGCCACAACTTATTTTGCGGATACAGAGCTTTCATTAGGTGCAGCCTTCCCTGACGTTCTCTTTGTTTCCCCTTTCAGCACTTTCTGCCTACGGTTCCTCATTTAATATCAAGTTCCCGTAAAATTTAAAAACAATAAAATAAAATCAGAATATCGAAAGAGATTTTCTCAGTAGCTAAGCATTTGTCATCGAGGCACTCCAGAAAGCCATATTAACATTTCCAATCACTGCCGTGCGGTTTTGCAATACTAGGTGCAAGTCCCTGCAACTGGGGAGGAAGACAAGGAGCCAGAATGGAGCCAGTGTCACCACTCTGCCATGGCTACGATTCTGTAATGGCCAGTGTGGCCATGGCAATAAACCACCTGGCACACGAAGTGAGTTTGTGCAAATGTCCCCTGGGAGGTGAGGTGGAGATGGCATTCCAACCACAGAAAGGCCCCAACAGATCCATGCACCCTGTAAAGTTATCTCTTAGCTCACTCTTTTGCAGACTCTCATTCTAAACAATAACATACACGAATTTGTAGTTTTGATCTATGGGTTACATTTTTAGAATAAGGTGTCAGCAACGCATGAGAAGTGATTTTGTACACAAAAGTCTCTGCGTAGCATCAAAAATCATTCTGCATGTTACCGATGGCACTTGTAGGATATTTGGGAAACACTAGGTTAAATCAAAGCGAGAGTGAGACCGGTTAGGTGAGCGCTTAGAAGGCTATGGTTCAACTCCAGGTAAGAGCTGGTAGGGGCCCGGGCTGAGATGTGGTTATGAAGTGAGTTTGCAGCTTACTGAGGAGCAGATGAAAAAAAAAAAAAAACACTGAAGAACGACAGGGAATTGCAGGATTAAACTGGTGGAGGAAGAAGATCGGGCATGCACCAAAGTGCAGGACAAATTAAAGCAAGAAGATCTGGAGACCGAGAAAGGTGACAGTGCAGTGAGGCATGGGGTGGCAAAGGCTTGAAATGGGATGTCGACAGGGGAACAGGAGGGAAGAGACGGATGGCAAAGAAATTAGCAAAGGACCATTAGTCCTTTCTCAAACTCTTCTTATTTTCAGACTCAAATATTCCCCACTGTCTATCACATATATGAGTCATGAAGCCATTATTTTCATTAGGGGAGAAACGGGTTGCAGACAGGGGAGTTCTATTCCAAGTGGAAAGTCAGGTGTATTTTTAGCTACATTAAGCTAGCCTTCTGCTGCTCTGCACACTGATGCAATTCCAACATAAAACATAATCTATAATATTCCAGGGGAACAAATCCAATTCTTGGTCATATAAATTTTCATATAAGTCCATCACAATTCATTCCCCAAACATCTCATTCTCTTTGAGAGCTTGAGCTGCAGAAAGTGATCAAAAAGAGTAGTTTAAAATTGCTCTGGAATTTCCAGAGATGCTAAATCTAACCTGCCTACGGTGCAGGACCAATCCCCCAAACTTTAAATCAGAGGTAAAGCATTTTATGTTTTAAAAGATATATTCCTCAAAGTTTATCATCGTGTATTAAAGTCAAATGTGAGTTATCACTTACCAGATCTGGAGCTGAAGTCTCCGCTTGATTACCCTAGGTAGGCGAGAATAAGTATCTTCCAACCGACATATTTTTTACCTTTTCATCTGCCTCTTGCTATTTACAATAGAGTGAAAAATAATAGCCGAGGAGTGACTTCCTGGGTGGAAGTGCAAAGCCCATCTGACTGTACTCTAAATTGTGTACCAGGCCCCTGGCAAGTTCTGCTTCATGGAGAAGAATCATGGAAACTGGCTTCTCAATAGCTGGATTGGTCCTATAGGAATAATCACTGAAAACTCATCTGATGAACTTTCAGCACATTCGCATGGCTTAGAACCTAGTGCACATATGTATAAGTGGTCGTGCCTGAAACGTACTTCTCTCTGGGCTTTCTGCACAAGAAAGAGCTACACCATGATCAGAATGATCGTGTGAAACTCTAGAACAAGCAGAAATCTTTGTAACTAATATCACTTATGCCAAAAAAAATACACTGTCAATTCTCCTAGCCTTATCCATCACAAACATAGCAATTAGTAATTCAAGATTCCTCCTGTGGGCTGAGGAAAGTGGCCATCCTTTTTGGCTTAAAGCCATCTTAGGAGGGTTACGATTCTCTGTGCTGCAGACAGAATGTTACCCAGGCCCTCTGAATTGCCGGAACATTCTAAAGGGTCACAGGCCTGACCACCCTCTCCTCTGGTCTTTGGGGTGTTTGGGCTATTAGGAGACTCCTGCTCCAAAATGCCCCATTATAATGCAAATATAGTCCACGGAATGTTAGCCACACAATAACAGATAAGAAGACTGAGGTCTACAGACAGTCTTGGGTTCCGATCCTGCCACCACCATTTACTAATTAAATGCATTGGATTAGTAACTAAACCTCTCTGAGCCTCAGGTTTCTAATCAAAAAAATGTGACTAGGCCGGGTGCAATGGCTCACGCCTGTAATCCTAGCACTCTGGGAGGCTGAGGCGGGAGGATTGCTCAAGGTCAGGTGTTCGAAACCAGCCTGAGCAAGAGCGAGACCCCCGTCTCTACTAAAAATATAGAAAGAAATTAATTGGCCCACTAAAAATATATATATATATAAAATTAGCCAGGCATGGTGGTGCATGCCTGTAGTCCCATCTACTTGGGAGGCTGAGGCAGGAGGATTGCTTGAGCCCAGGAGTTTGAGGTTGCTGTGAGCTAGGCTGATACTATAGCACTCACTCTAGCCCGGGCAACAGAGTGAGACTCTGTCTCAAAAAAAAAAAAAATGTGGTTAATAACACTCTTCCCCTTGGGTTCTTGTGCGGAGTAAAAGAGATAATTCAGCGAAGCCCTTGGTGTAGGTTTAGCACATACAGCACACTCAATTTCAGCTATAATTATTATTAATGTCACTATTTAGTTCATTTGTAACATATGAGAGATGTCTATGCTTTATTTTGCAACATCACACATGTTATCGATTTCTGAGACTTACTACATTTTCATTATTCCTGGTTACTCCCCCAGGAAATGAGCACTTCTAATTTTCATGTCTCTTTATTTGTCCTTCTGTTTGATACTGTCCACTTTTCTCCCAAGATTAGGATAATGCTTACTATAGTAGGTGATTTTATAAGCGCTTATTATGTGCCAAACATGGTATTAACAGCTACTAATGCGTTATCTGATGGAATAGCCTCAACAATCTCTGATAGAGATATTATGATCCCCATTTTACTGATGGGGAAAACTGAGGCTTGGAGAGTTTAAATAACTCTCTGATACCAAGATGACACAATGGCAGAGTGGAGATTTGAACTTTGGAGTTTGTTTGATTGCTCTTAATCACTTTACTATAAAGACAATAGAGAGAGCTCTAAGTCGACCATGGCTGAGGGCTAGCTTGGCCAAGTCACCACTTGGAGGATTTCCAGGGGTGGGGCAGTGACAGACAGATGAAGAGGAGTTTATGAAGGGGATTTCCTCGTGCTGGTCTCAGAAGCCCACCTGCACTGCCCACGGGACTTCGGCAGAACGAAACCAGGTGTGCAACGCCAAGTCCTGGAGGAACAGAACTCATTTTCCCAGGTAAAAGGAATACAGGTGGGAGACCGTTCTCTAGGATGGGGACTCTGAGGAACCCCCAAAAGGCACAATTAACAAAACTGGCCCTCTAAACATAGGTCAGATGCAGAGAACGTGGCACCATCTTATAAAGGCATCAATCCAATTAGGAGCTTTTTCCACCCTCTTTGCTCCCCTCCCCCTCCCTAGCCCATGTGGCCTTGGTGGGGTCAGAAGCCACAGCGCTAGGGGACAGGGAAAACGGTAGCTGGAGAAAGAGAAAAGGCCCACACACCTCTCTTGAGCCAGCAGCCCACACAGCAGCCCCCGGCTAGACCAGGAGGAGATGTGGACGGAATGACCTTCAGCACTCTGGTCACCAGCACTGAAACCAGGTGCTGAGCGGAGACTGTGTTTGCGACTCGAAGGCTGCCTCTCGCCGCAGAGCCAACAGGAATGTCACAGCGCCCCCCTGAGTTTGCACCCCGGGGCCAGGGAAGGAGTCCCTCTGCTGAATAAATATAAAAGCATGGTGGGAGACAGACGCCAGGTTGGTTTTCCGACGACACTCTGTGTGTGAGAACTGATCGTTCAAGGCATGGCTGACATTTGTTTCTCATCACTCTCTGGAAGCTTCTTTGGGACTCCTCTTCCAGCCAAGCAAGGGCCAAGAGATTGGGTTCCTGACCCTTTGTCTAATCCTGGTCCCCCCACTGCCCACTCCCATCTCACCGCTGCCTGTGCATTCCCTTGTGACGGCTAGGTGGCCTTTAAAACATTAAAATCGCATTATTGAAAAATCAAGATGCAATTTTTTTTTTCCCAATGGATGGATCTGTGATCATACGAAAGAAAGAAAACTATCATTTTCTTAAGTGCTTTGTTTCTCAGCGTGTGCAAAGCTTGGTGTGTCGCCGTCATGATGAGTCTCTGTTTCAAGCGACAGAGCCGAGGTGAGGATGGCGTGAACGGGGTCTCTGTGGGTCACGTCGTGAGCTCCTGGCAGCCGTGGGTCAGGACGACGGCGTCCCTTCTTCGAACGTCCCATGGAAGAGTTTCAAATAGAAGGTGGAAGTTCACCTAAGGGGGTACATTCTGGATCTGCCAAACTTGGAGGATTCTTTTACCTCTGATTCTTTTTCACCCACCATGGAAAGAGAGTTTCCAGAAAGCAAGTGCCAGACAGCTCAGGGGTTATTCTTGTTCTCTGTCGTCCTGTACCCCTTACACGATGGCCAGATCCTGTATGCAAGACTTCCAATCCTCCGCAGAGAGGCGAGTGAGAAACTCTAATCCCTGGAGAGTTCTGGGCCCCTGATCCAGCGTGGCTCCCTGAGTACAGGAAGAAAAGATAGAATGAGCACCCAGCTCCAGCTGGGCACTGCATGACACTTCAGGTGAACATTTCAGCAAGAAGGAGGGGCGTTCTAAACCTTTTCATTATTTCTCTGGGATAAGATGTGTGGCACAGATGAAATTTTAATATGACTCTCCCCACTCCCTTTTTTTTTTTTTTTTTTTTTTTTTTTGAGACAGAGTCTCACTCTGTTGCCTGGCCTAGAGTGCCATGGTGACAGCCTAGCTCACAGCAACCTGACTCCTGGGCTCAAGCAATCCTCCTGCCTCAGCCTCATGCCTGTAGCTGGGACTACAGGCATGCGCCACCATGCCCGGCTCATTTTTTTCTATATATTTTTAGTTGGCCAATTAATTTCTTTCTATATTTAGTAGAGATGGGATCTCGCTCTTGCTCGGGCTGGTCTCGAACACCTGACCTCGAGCGATCCTCCTGCCTCGGCCTCCCAGAATGCTAGGATTACAGGCGTGAGCCACGGCGCCCGGCCATGACTCCCCATTTTGTAGAAAAATCCAATTAATGCTTTCTTTGGGGACAGGGCCACTTCCACGTTTTGTGGGGCTTGATGCTTCAAACTTAAGAGAATCTCTTTATTAGCTTTAAGGTAAATCTTCCAGGCGAAGCTTCGAGCTTCTCTCTGGGATACAATAAAGCAAGTTTCTCTGCAATCTATTGAAGAGTGCAAGACATTAAAAAGACAAGCAATTTTACACCTAATCAAAAGGACCAGAGCAAGAGATTTGCATGTGCTAGCATTCTCCTTGCTAGTCCTGTCTCAGAGGAAAAGGGTGCAGTAAACTTGACCTGGCATGTTTAAGACAAGTATGCGATCTATTAGGCTCATGTGACAACCTGCTAGGTAAAACACAGTGTGCCAACAGGTATCTCGGGCTCCGTTTCAGGATTCTTTCCGAGGATTCCCCATAAAGGTGACACAACTGCATGTCGTCATTCCAGCAACTAAATTCTTCAGCGGGAGCCGAAGACTCCTAAATGCAGTTGTGACTTACCCTACTGTTTTATTTTCTTCTTTTACATCTCTGGTTTCTGATTGTCTAAAATTCTAATTGGTTATTAATCCTTAGGAATTATGTGCTACAAGCATGATAAGAGGATTAAAGAGCGGAGTTAACTGTTAAAATTCATTCATAATGAACTTCCGTGTAAGTGGAGGCTTAGCTACAATCACCCTAAATAGGGTGAAAAGGTAACACCGTCCTCCAGCGAAGGAAGCAAAAGGAAATTGTGTTTTAGCATTTCCCTAAGGCTGTTTGGCAGCACAGCAGTGCCAAGCAGATACTTTATAGAAAGAGCATTTTAAGATCAAGTGGTGTAATATTACTCCTTGGAGACTCATAGGGCATATTAAAGGCTCTGAGAAGTTCTGCAGGAAAAAAAAAAAAAAACCCGTCCATATGTTTACCTTAGCATTTCTCAAACATATAATAACCAAAGAACTCTATTAATTTGGACGAATATACTTGAAACATGGGTTTAGCATTTATTTAACATTTTTTGAGGCATCACGGCGATGCATTGCATTGGGTATTACAAATTCTTTCAGACAGTTACACAAGACTGGTTTTCAGAGAAAATCAAATGACCCAAAGCCCATCTTTGCAACCACACTGCTTCAAACAGGAATCTGTACCAACATGGAGCACCCATCTGCTTTAGCTCACAGAGCTAAGAATTGGGAATCTTTTCAACATGACATCCAAAAGAAGATTGCGATTCTGCCATGGGGAAGTAGTGACACACTCTCTCTTCTTATCTTTCTCTTTGTTCCATGGCATGCAACTCGCTCTCTCCTTCCCTGTCTGGCCATCCTTCTAAATATATATCTGTGCTCTCATTATTTTTTTTTTCTTTTAACTGTTCTCAGTTTGGGAACTGAGACAGTGCTCATTTAATTATTTATTGAAGTAAGTTCATAAGGATAGAAGAGAGTCCCCAATTTGAGGGGGTCATCACTCACGTTATGCCACCGACGTGATGACTAGCTTATTACAAGGTGGCTCTACCTTTTTGTCACAATGGGGACACCCCCGGGGACACTGCGTATTTGCTGGCTTTCACAGGAAGCTGTTCCCCAAATAATAAAGAATCTGTAACTGCCACATTAACTAAGCAGTTCAGTTGGAGGTTTGGTCGCATAGTCACCGGTCCCTCTGTTTGAAAAAAGGACTGTTTTCAGGCTCTGCTATTTGGGGCATCAGGGTAATCTTTAATTCAGTTCCAGGATAAACTATTTCACATGAGCCACAGAGAGAAACGAGCGCAATGTTTATTCTAGGAACTGTGGTATATTTTGTTCTTCCTCGTTCCTGAAAAATGAAAAGGACCGAACAAGTAAATCCATATTGTACATTCATAAAAATCTCTTTAGGGGCAAGTCCCTTAAATTTTCTAAGCCTCAGTTTCCACCCCTAGAACATAGGGATCATAGTTATACCTCATCGTTATAGAGAAGGTAAAATGAGAAAGTTCATGGAAAGAGTCTAGGATAACAGCTAACACATAGCAAGTGCTCAAACAAAAAAATAATTACTATTTAAATCCAAAGACCTAACGAGGACTCAAATACCTACTTTTCCCTAAATTGTCAGAAGAAGAGGGACTCCTTAAAGCTCAAATTTCAGGTTTGATTGACTCTCTTGTTGAAGTCTTTTTCTTTTGCATCATTAGCACACAGTTACCAAAAAAAAAAAAAATCTAATTAGTCATCAGTCCTTTGAAACTATGAGCCATAGCTTGATAAGGAACGCACAAGGGCTCCAAAGAGAAAGAAAGACAAATAGTCAACTATTTAAATGTTCATTCATAAACGAGCATGCAGGCAGGTGGGAGCAAAGCCACAATGGCCCTGAACTAGTGAGACAGCCACACCCCTAAGAAGGGTTCTGCCACCTCCATTTCTTGGAACTGTTAGATTTCTGTTTGAGCAAAATTGAGCTAAATTGGGCTGAAGTCACATTTGGGGGCCTCACTATAAATTAGTCCGTGAAATCATGGAGATGGAGGTAAAATCTCCAAAAAGCATCGTCTTTGGAGGGTTTGAGGGGGGAATGAACAGACCAACAATTCCTTCGCATCCGCTCCACCCCTGCTCCAATCTGTTCCTTTTACGTCCAACGTCAAAGGCAAAGCTCTCCTCATTCCAATTGCACCCTGAGCACTCTCCCCCATAAAACGTGGTTTAAAGGCCAGCTGCAGTGCGGAGCCTTTTCTCGGAGCCTACGGTTTCAAACAAACGACTGGGCAGAAGCCAGAATCTATATGGGCTCACGAAGACTGTAAAACATTTGGTGCCGAGTGGAAAACGACGTCTGCAAGCTCTGCCAGACTTTTTCAGCTCTCTTGCACCTGTGCCAAGTGTTTTCAGCTCCCCCACCCCTTGCTTTCCACGGTGGGGGTGGGGTGGGGACATAAGCTTTAGGAGGGCATGTGCCTTGGGGACCACAGAACTCCTCACCACCACCGGGAGGGACACAGTCGTTTCCCTCCCAGCCCCCTTTCTAAAGGCAAAAGGAGGACCACAGCCAACCTGGAATGTGTGGGAATCCACAGCCCTTGAGTGTTCTTGACATCCATGCTGGATGCTGTGGTTCCCCAAATCACCCCCTGCCTCCCCACGACCCTCCCCTGCACTCCGTCTGACATCTCTTTCTGGAACCTTCAGGTGACTTTCCTACCCCCCCACCCCCCGCCCATCACCGCCACCAAATTGCCAATTATTTCAAGGAAATAATTTGCACGTTGACACAGTTTGTTACATGCAAAAATATGTGTGGAAGAAAGTATATGTTTCTGAAATGAAGAACACCCAAAATGTTTTCGGAGGAAAGTGTGAAAATGTCTAAACATAGATGACATGATACAGATCATGAGAAAGTCAACTTGAAACTACCCTAGAATCTTGTGCTAATGTTTTCAAAAGAAGGAGAGATCAGGGAAGGGAGGTCCTTCACCCACTCTGCACGGCAGGGTTTAATATAAACAGTCTCACAATGGTGTATTTATTCCTAGGCATTAGGTCACTCAGTTTAACAACTCTACGAGGTGAGGACTCTTATTTTCCCAATTTACAGATAAGGAGAACTGCAGGTTAAGAAAATTAAGTAAAATCAAGTCACACTCCCAGGACGCAAGGCTTGGACTTGATCCCTGGTCTGCCTATCTCTGAGCTCTCAATTGCTCTTTGGCTGGTCATTTCCCTCTCCCAGGGAACCCCCTTCAGCTCCTGGGGTGGTTGATGGAAGAAAAATCACACTTAGAGATTCATTCCTTTAGCTTAAAACTTCAACCCCTGTTAACACATTGACTGCGACACTAGAAAAAAAATTTTTTTCCCCCCCTGGAGCCACAGTGTTTTATTAAAACAAAACGATCCTTTCTAATTTGTCATTTTGTATTATTCTCCGTGTGAGAGTTACATGCCATGCAATCCATATCTTTAGAATTAAATTATCAATATTCATTATAACAATAAGAACATCAACAACTAAGATCTTTGCTAACCAGCTGCAGGATTTTGCTTCAAGAGGCCCCGGGCTCAAAACTTGCATGAGTTAAATACAACTCACGTGGCAGTTAATGTGTTCAAATATCAATGTCCTCTCAAGACAAAATAGACAGCTTCATCCTCCACTTTGCCTTATCAGGAGTGAGAATAGCAAGTATGTTTCACTCAATGACAAGAGCAGAAGCATCAACTGGGTAGGAAGATGGTGTTGAAGCAATGATCAAAAATGTAAACTGAGTCTTGTCGCTTTCTTGTTTAATACTCCCATGTTCTCCCCATAAATTCCAAGCCCCTCACCTTGACTTACAACGTCAGGGAGATCTGGCCTTTGCATCAAGCCTCCAGCCCTGGCAGAAACCACAGTTAGTTGCTCCCACACAAGGATCTTTTTTCTACCTCGGGCCATTGCTGTTGCTGTTCCTTCATGCAGCTAGCTCTGCTTCGTGTTTCAGGTCTAAAGTTTTGCTCCCTTTCCCTCTGAAACCTCAATTTAAATTAGGGGCCTGTTGTTATTCTCTCTTTCTTTCCCTTCACAGCACTTAATTGAGTTTGTAACTTCATAGCGAGGGCAAGAACAGCCTGTCTGCCGTGCACTGCTATAAACCCACAACTAGCGTAGCTCCTGGGCCGTGGTAGGCACAATTTAATATTTGTAAAAGAATGAATGGACATGGAGCGACACAGTCTACCTTGGCAACCCCTGATTGTTCGATGAGCACATCTGAAAGTTCAGCGAAGGACTTGAACATTTGCTCGGTTGGGCACTAATGCAATTCAAGGAGATTCTGGTTTATGTAGGTATGTAAGAGAGACCCAGGCTCATAAAAAGGTTTCAGCTCTTAGATTTCTGTTTTCTAAGGCCTAGGTATTATGCATACATACGTGTGTGTGTACACAGCTATATAAAAATATATTAGGTGTTACATATAGGTAGTATGTATAACATACATATATATGAATAACTATCAACATGATTATAATTTTATTATTATTATTATTATTATTAGAGTAGCCCTCATTGGCCTGAAAACTTGCTATGTGCTAGGCACTTGCCAAAGAAATTTATGTATATTATTTAGCTCAATCTTCACAAAAACCCATAAAAAGATATTACTATTCTCAATTTACATATGAAAAAGTAGGGCTTAGGACCAGAAAGTTATCTGTCTGCGATTTCTCAAAACCCAACATTAAAACCTAAGTTTATTCCAAATCATTTATCTTCAAAGACAACTGAATTTCAGTTCATATTCCACCACTCAAAAAGTTAAACTCTCTCCTTTTCACCTATTTTTCTTTTTACACACACACACACACACACACACACACTAGGTAAAACAATAAACAGGAGAACGATTGAAACTGTCCACTGACCATCATTTTTCATATATCCACCCACCCAACAAGTATTCTTTTTTTATGAGTTGAGCTTTTCCCTAAAGACTTTTGGACATCGCAAACCTATCACTCTATCCAAGAGTTCAAGCAGAAGTCCATTGGCCCCATTCACGAACAAGACAGAGAATCATCCAACACACCGTAGGCAGTTAAATGAACTCTGTGTTCTCTTCTACCTCTAAGACTCATTCTTGTGGCCACGTAGAGACCTGTTTGGAAGCAAAGCACTGGGCTGGTAGACAAAGATGCTGGTTTTAAGACTCAACTCTGCCATAAAGGAACTCACTGGCTTTCAACCAATAAGGAAGCCTCAGTTAAAGGAGATCTTGGACTCCCTTGGGGTGTACTCAACATGGCGCTTGGACAGGTCAATGGGACAGGTTGGTGGCCAAGGGCAAAGGAGAGTGCCAGGTGCTGGGCTGCCCTCCCCACTCGGCCCCTCCAGCTCTGCTCCTGTCTGTTGTAGGAACTGTGGTCCCAGGTGGGATTCCATGTAAACTCACCTGACATGCACTCAGTACACACCAAAAAACACATGTGTGTATAGATTGAGCACTATGCTCCAGGCAATGTTCAAGTGCTTAAAATTTTTCACTTCTAAAATGAAGGGGATCAGGAGCTTGAGAAGGGAGAGAGAGAGAAAGAGAAAGGAGCAAAAGACAGAGAACACCCACAGGAGAGAGCACCAGGGCCCAGAATAATCCTGAGAGCCCCTTCAGCTTTTCCAGTCTACATCTCAGAGTCACGTAACACCTGAAGTCTCAATTTCCACATCTTCAAAATGGGACTAATTATTCTGCCTCCTGCATGAGGTTGTCACAATGTCAGAGGCAAAAAAATATAAGATGAAACTGCTCCATCCGTTGTAAAGTTCTTGTTATTGCTCCACGAGCAACTCAAAAATGACATTTCCTAGTGGGGCATCTAATCATTTCTCGTGGCCCGAACGCAGAGATAATTCTAAATGCCTTCCCAGTGGTATTTGCAGAGCTGGAAACTCCCGGCAAATGCCTCCTTCCCAGCGCCATGGCCCAGTTGCAAAACATTAGCCCCTTCTCAATGTAACGCATTTTCCTGGGTTGCAGCGGCTCTTGCACTAACAGACAGAGGTGCATTAGTGGGAGATTTATGCTAATATCTCAGCAGTGGAAATCCTGAGGGTCACTATATTCTCATTCAGTCTGAGACAAGCGGCCAGGGTATGTCCTTTAACAGGATTTCCAGGAAGGATTCTGCAGCTTAAGAAATGCTGATTTGCTGGCATTTATATATTCCAGGAAGAGAGCTGTCTTAAGTGTATCAGTGCCTAGAGCAGAAAATTACTGAATGCCCCCTCCTCCCTCCACGTGTCCCTAGTATTAGAGAAGAACAGAAAATATCCGCTGGCTACAGAAATGCTGGCATTATGGAAGGGCCTGGAACTGATTTGGAGAGTCCATATAAGACAATAGTTAGCCCTCCTGGGAAGGAGGGTGCAGTACACCCAGGCGACTGCTCCTCGGATGTCCCTGCCAGCATGTGTAATGGCCAACTGGTTCATCTTGCTAACTATAACGCTCGGCATATGGGGAGGGAGTGTTTATAGATATATACATACACCATACATTTTCACAGCAAGTACATATAGAGAACATCCAACTGTATATTTTGCAGACATACAAACACGCACATATATTGTCCATATGTTCAAACAATTTTTAAACTCTATCGTGAACAAATAAGGATCTCTTCACACTGAAAGTGGCTGGAGGTACCATCGTGGACACTTAAGAACACGTCTTTTAAAGATGGACAGAAACAGGTTTGAATTCCAGGTTTTACCCTTTCCAGCTGTGCCATCTCTTCTAGAAAATGGGAGACACACTGGACTCTTCCTCGTGGGGTAGCGGTGAGAACTAACTACACGGGACTGTGCATGGAAAGCACTTAGCACATTGTCTTGTGCAAGGTAGATTCTCAATACATATTAGTAGCATCAGCACCAGGGGCCATGCCAGGTTGTGACCAACCAAGGGAGGTCCAATGAATGGCAGTGCCCACGTGGAGCCTTCGACAATTTAATGTCCCTCCTCTGCTTCCCTCGACACCCCAGATACATGATTATCATTCCTTCTACTTGCCCTAGTGTACGTCTCTCCCTTCATGTGACTTTGACATTGAAGTCAGGGAGAGGGTTTTTAATCTATGGTTCCCAGTTTCTAGACCAGAGACCGGTTCATAGTAGGTGCTCAATAAATACTGATGGAACAAACTGTTATGAATGGGTGACACACCTTCTGTAGATCTTTCTGTACCCACAGGGTGTCAGATTGGGTCAGGCAGGGGAATGTACAATGTAAATTATCATAATAAAAGCTAATTTCTTACAGAAGTCCAGATTAAGCAAAGGAGCATTAAAAAGGATATATACGTTTGTTAGACATTTTCTTTCACTGAGAATATATGGATGTACACATGTTCCCTATTCTTTTGAGTTAACACTAAAGGATAAATGGATGCCTGACAATCAATGTCTTGCATATGCCAACTTCTTAGTGAATCATCTAAAGTTTTCATCTTTAGCTCTTAAGGCAAAGATCTTAGAGACCCTTAGGAAAAACCCATGTAAAGAATTCTAAATGTTTATGATACTCACATCCCTCAGACATTTACACTCTCTTCTCCACCTAATCAGAGAGAGAGAGATTTTAAATGTAAACCTTTATCAAGTCTTTGCACAATATGTAAATTAGCTTTCAGAAAAAAAGCAATTATCTTTTCACATTCTTATTTAATCGGTTTATGTAATATTTAATTAGTTATGTATATAACAAGGACATTAGGTACTAACAGATTTGGGAACATAGGCAACTGATCTTGTTAGGACACAACCCCAAGGATGGGTGGCCTGGAGTAGTTTTGTCACTGCAAGTCATCAGCGCATGTCTTCTGGTAGAAACAGAGAAGTATTAGTCTGGAAAGTTGCTTAAATGGGGGTTGGATAGGAAAGCTTTTATTGAATTATCTTTGTAACAACTCATAGACTATCACTTTTGGGAGGGGGATGGAGAAAGAAGAAAATTCCAAATTTTACATTGCAAAAGTATTTTTAAAAAAGAAGACAGGAGGGGATGGGTGTATACAACCACAACGAGTGAGATGTGCAACGTTTGGGGGAAGGACACGCTTGAAGCTCTTACTCAAGCGGGGAGGGGGACATGGGCAATATATGTAACCTTAACACTTATAGTCCCATAATACACTAAAATAAAAAATTTTTTTAAATGTAAAAAAAAAAAAACTTGCACTCGGAAAAAAAGAAATCCATGTCAGGCCAAGACACTGATGAAAAGTTGATGAAGCCAAACTTTCCATAATTATGTCATGGAATACACTGGTCTGTGTCACCCACAGAAGCTACATCTGCTTTTCTTCTTCCTCCAATTACTTGGGTACAACTGAGCTTAGGGGGTTTCCTTCCAGAAAATTTCTTGAGTTTCCCTTGGACAATCAGAGTTCCACCAAATGGCTTCTTGTAGGCATAACTGTGAACTGCAGATAAAGAGAACCCCTACCCCAACCCCACCTCCTTGATTTGCCTTGTTCTAAATTACACCAAAGGAAATATGTTAAAGCATGAAGAAGACAGTGGACATATTTTATATCCCATTTGTAAATATTTTGTGTCTTGGTTAATTTGGCGAACTCAAATTCTAACCTTAAGTGTGCATCTCTAACACATGGAGATGTTATAGGTATGCTGAATTTGAGTCTTGGAGCAGGGCAGAAATATCTCTGGATGAATTACGCTCTTTAATGTCAAACAATAAAAATGTATGCTTAACTACCATGTGCAAAGGTGTTTTGGTGGCCCAAAGTGAAGAGCAACTGTGAATGGTCAGGACACCTCATCTTCCAGCTAGCTTTCTCCTAGGGGAACCCAGAACCCAACTTCTTACCATTATCAGAGAGAAATTTTGTGCTAGGAATGCCTTTTTATACTGCGGTAGTACCGAGAAGCTCACTATAATACATTATTCTAACCTCTTATCACCTTATCAGGAATTCATTATCTAGTCATCTGGCAGAATTTCTGGAGGAAATTGCAAAGGGAATGGGGTAAGAGAAAGGATAAATCCAAATGCTTGGATATTATCTATAATGTCTCAGAACACTTTTTTAAAGCACAGTAAGTAGATTGTGCTCCTGGGTAGCTCACATATGCCCACTTCTGTTAGGCGGACACTATGAGTGGTTTCTCTAGATCTATTCCTTCTGTTCTCTCCGAATAGGACTCTAATTTCAATCCTGTACCTCCTGTCTGTCTTACAACTCAAGTGATTCATGATACTCAGGTGAAGGTAGAGCCTGAGGAGAACAAACCAATCAGTGCAAGACATTTTCCTGGTAACTCTGATTGGTCCAAGGGTGGCCCCATGACCTAAAATGACCCAATCAGACTGAAAGGAAGAACACACATATTAGAATGGAGGGAGAGGTACTCTATCTCACTTCCATTTGGCATGAGCAAGAAGTAATGCCTCTCGGTTACTATTGGCAACCAGCTTACAGCCACGATTAAATCAGTGCCATATCTGTATTCATATCATTGGTGGAGAAGAAATCTAAAGAACCAAAGCCCCAAACAATACAGTTAAACTACTATGTCAATCAATAAGAAAACCTGTTCATCTGTAGGCTTTCTGTTGTTAATTGAGATAACAAATTTCCTTATTACTTAAGCCAACTGAAGACCAGCGTTAGTGATATAAAAGAAAAACTACCTCATGAAGTGTCCATATTGATTTTAAGATGTATTTCAATTTGAAAACATTAAAATGTATGTGTGGGGGGGGCGGAGTACTTATTAGAATTTGGGGAAATAAGCTATAATACAAAAATATGTTAGAATTGGCTTGGTTCATGATTTTGAAATTAGATTGTCCACTTAGGATTTATGATCCATAATTAGAAGTGGTTCCAGTTCAGTGGCCACTCCTTCATAGATGGGAGCCTTAAAAATCTTAGATCTTATGGATACTAATTGAATAGGTAATTGAAAGGATCAAAGATTAACCTTTTCTAGAAATTTTTCATTTGTAAGCATATGAGTACAATAGAACTAGATTCTGTAAAAAGAAAAAAAGAGAGAGAGAGAAAGAGACACTATGGAGAAAAATTGAAAAAAAAATTATTCTTTGACACCGTGAAGTACCTCTCACTCATGTGTGTTTAATCCTCATAATTAATTCCTTATAATTAATTAATGACAATTTACTCTTACCTAAATCTAGAGTTACTAAATACTTGTAACCACTTCCAGGATTTTTTATCTCTACATTGTATCTTGCTTAGCTCCTTTTTTTTTTTTTGAGACAGAGTCTCATTCTGTTGCCCAGGCTAGAGTGAGTGCCCTGGCGTCAGCCTAGCTCACAGCAACCTCAAACTCCTGGGCTCAGGCAATCCTCCTGCCTCAGCCTCCCAAGTAGCTGGAACTACAGGCATGCGCCACCATGCCCGGCTAATTTTTTTCTATATATATTAGTTGGCCAATTAATTTCTTTCTATTTATAGTAGAGACAGGGTCTCATTTTTGCTCAGGCTGATTTCACACTCCTGACCTTTAGTGATCCTCCCACTTGGCCTCCCAGAGTGCTAGGATTACAGGTGTGAGCTGCCTCGCCCGGCCTGCTTAGCCCCTTTCTGAATAGCTCCATGTGTCTTCTATTTTGGCTTGACTCTGAACGTGGATTTCAGATACAACTGCTTCAAAAAGCAACTAACACTTTTCTTTCTCTATTCACCCCACTTATACTCTTTAAAGCATGCTTTAGAAGATATTAACATCTAATTAAATTTGTCATTTAGATTTTTTCCAAAAGAGGAAATAATATGGCTTCCTAGCACAAACAATTTCTGTTCTCACCATGTTTAGCATCTTCAGAAACACTCAGATCTTGGGGTGCTTGGTTTAAACCTGAGAATGAATACAAGTCAACATAATCACCCCAAAATATAAAATTCCAGTCAAAAAGCAGAATCAATTCATAACCCAAGGATTATACTCAAAATCAAGCTGCACAGGATACCTCATACAAAGAGTGCCCAAATAATTAAAGTGAGGAGGTAACTTAGGAGCTATCAACTTCAGGAACTCTCTTGGGGAGTTTTGGTTTTGTTTTTATTTTTAATCAGTTATTCCGCTTCCCAGCCATTCTACACTCCCCATCTGCAGAAACATGGAACTTGATAACACGTTTTGATACATCTGTATTATCTCCCTAAAACTTAAATGCATTAAATTGTTTCTTACACTGAAAAGTAAGAAAATACTACCTCGAAGAGAAAACTTTATGAGTATTAAGACTTCTGACCCTGTTTTTTATTTTATCTTCAATGAGCAAACTTAGAGATGTGATTTTTTTTTATCCAGCTAATATCATTAACGATACAGTGAAAACACAGTATGCAAAATTTTAAGAAGTACTAATATTTGTTATTTTGGCTCCTGATCATTGTAAGGAACCAATGATTCAGGGGAAAAATGTTTTTAAAACTTTTTTTTTGCAAAAATCTTCCAGTTTGGCCATATATAAATTCTCCTATTTATGAGAAGCACACACAACAGCAGTGAGAGGACAGGGGAGGTAGGGATCAAGGACAATGTAATACCTAAACAGGTGACTTACAATGTATGACATATATTGCATTTATAGTTAAAGTGGGTTTTGTTCTTTAATGCTGTGAAAAAATTTGAACAAATTTTACATCATTCTTTGAAATATTCAAAAGCTATTTTTAAAAATGGATTTTGAAAAAAGCCACAGCAAATATTAGGTATTCAATGACTGTTTTTAATAAATTAAACTGAATTGATTAATGCAGCACCCCCCACAGGTCCTTTGACAAAGAGAACAGAGACTATCTTAAAGGGAATTCATGCTGAAAAATAAATGATTGAAGAAACAATAGCTTGCATTACAATCTATTAAACTCTCAATGTATTGATATGGTAGAGTAATAATTTCTCTTATAAGGATAAATTTAGACTGTGTATATTTATCCAAGAAGAAAAATGCAATAGGCTGTTAGTGGTTAAGTGTGCAAGGAATAATTTCCATATTTTTCTAATCAGTACACAGCACTGGATCACCTTGTGTGGATAGTTTCAACATCCTGGGGAGGGGAACCAATATGAGGATGCTATGAGGCAAACTTAACTAAGAGTTAGAAAATTCTTAGACACTACAAGTTCCAATAAAAAAAAAAAAATAACAGGTGTAAAACTGACATTTGACCTGAGCTGATGTTTGCTAAAGATAAACAGATAATTATAGAAAATGTCTCTGCCAAATATCATTCCCGTCTCCTTTAATTTAAGAACTCAGATTTTGTCCAGCATAGTAAATTGTGCCCAGCTAAAATCCTGAATTTCCCAGGCTCCCTTTTGGCTGTGAAGGATCTTGAGAAACAGTTTGGCTCAATGACCATCTAGGGAAAATATGCTTATTTTCATAAGGGACAGATTTTGAAGACATGTGCCTTTTGCTTTTAGTCCTTCCACTTTAGTTGTGTTTTAGCCACTCCTATGTGGGTGTTCTTACCTGCAGCCCAAAACAATCCATAACCCAAATGTGGATCTGACATCTTCTGAGCAATTTACTGCTATCAAATAGAGTATCTCTTCAAATAATATAAAAATAAAACCAGTGCTTAGAAGCAGACTAGTGTAATGAACGTTTTACCCCTTTAAATAACACCAGAAAGCTGGCAGTAGCAGTTTCTTAATGGCATGGAATTTCCAAGGACTTAAAAATAAAGTCTTGTTTTCTCTTTCTCATGGATGCAGGTGGGACCATAAACTCTTTCTAGCATGACGCAAAGAGCACCCCATAGCCAACATGAGTCTGTCGCCTAAAAAAAAAAAAAAAAAAAAAAAAAAAGGACCACAAAAGTAACAACTTGGGAGGAAAATCTGTTTGAGTTCCAATAACTAACTAGCCTATAAGGAATTTAAAAATATTTTACCTGGCCTGCGGTTACCTATTGAATAAAGGCAAAAGATGGAAAAAATGAACTTAATTGAACAAAGCTTAATAGAAAGTTCCCTGTAATAGGAAATGTATTTCTAGTGGATCAGATCAACTGTCTAGAGGAAATCATTGTCGTTTCGCAGATTCTCCCTAGATAATATCTCCTATTCAGGTTACTTTCCAGAGACAAAATGACTGAATCACTGCTTACTTTTCAAATCACTTATCAGCACTAGCCAAATCACTCCACGACAGCCTTAAAACATAGAAACCTGCAACTTGAAGCTTCTTCAACTTAATTCTGTTTCTCTCCTTGTCTAATATGCCAGGTGTCTTCCTGAAATACGAGGTGGGAGTAGGAGATTCATTCATTTTTGAATAGCCAGTGATTCTTGTTTCGATTTTCTAGGATGATTATGCCCTTGGAAAAGAGTAAATAAGATTTAAAGGACACCAAAGTAAATTCCTAAATACTTCACATAAAGTAGAAGAATATAAACATCTTTTAGATTTTCTTTAATGAAAATAATTCATATTAGAGTAAAGACTGGGAGTCAAACTCCCCCAAAAGACTGTGGCTTTTAAATTACATCAATGTCCATTTTTTCATGCTTTTTCAAAATTATTTCAGCCAAAACTATACTCAGATTTTCTATTTTTTGCAGTGCTCAGTTTGAAAATGTATTTTTATTTATAGCATTATACATAAAACCTATAAATTCTCTGAACAGTATGGGTTTGATATGTCTGAAGATTTTTTTAAACTTATATTCACAATATCTTCCAGGAGAAATATATGGCAATGAAGTTAAGCTTCAGCTAACCTTCTAGACATAACTCTTAGGTGCTTCCAGATTTCCTAGTGATCGATTCTCTACACTTATGAAAAACATAGGGTAGTATGTCTTTGGCACTTTGATATTCAAATTCCACTTTTAAAATCTTGATGTTCATAAAGTGTCCTGAGACCTCTTAATTTGAGAAAAATTGAGTATAGAGAAAAAGTAACATAAAAAATGTTGTGTGTGTGTGTGTGTTTTTAAGTGTGTTTTCTGGACAGCAGGAAAGCACTCAGTTATTTCTGGAACTCTTTCATTGCATAAACATATCACAGAGCCAAATTCTGCCCTCCGATGATTTTTCTTAAAGTTACTTGAGTCCATATGTTTCTAGAAGCCGAATTTGCTTCATTGCATTTCAAGATCTAATCACGCAGTTATTACACAAGCAGAATCTCCATGAAATTGAATTTTGTTTGTGTAAGAACAGTGTATTTGAATATTTCCTGAAGCAAAATGTGGTCAAAGACTGTGGAGAATTAGGGTTAGCAGAAAATAAATTGCAAATTGCCAAAACATCTCTGTACTTGCTAATTTTTCTTATGAGATTTTCCCTTCCATTTGGAAAACACCAAGACTTCTGAGAACACAGGACATAATATCTAGGGAATTTTTATTTATAGCTATCTCTAAAAAAATTAACAATGTCCCTCACAATTTCCTTTTTAAAAAAATGTTACCTCTATTTAGCCAGTGAATAAAATATAAATTCCTATGAAAAGCATCATAAAATATGAAAAAAGAAAAAAAAATCTAGACTGCAAATGATTCTGTTTAAAATTGTTATTCTTAAAAGTCTGGTTGCCAATTTAATACCATATGGCCATTAATTGTGCAGTATAAAGTAAAATATTAGGTGCTTTTCTGTATAATTAATGAATCTTAAATTCAAGAATTTAAAAGAGACAAAAAATTATTCTGCCAGATTCCAGACATTCAGGAACCTCTATATAATATCACAAATCTTCTATTAAAATTTCTGAACATTTGTCATTTATCCTGAAAAGCTATATTCATCTTCATATCAAAAGTACCTGTTTCATTTTTCAGATAATAAGCAAAAAAAAAAAAAAAACCTCTTCTACATCTGCACGAAATATGCCTATCCTCATTAGATCCATTTTCTCAATTAAATTCAAGTTTCTCTGTCCAAAAGTCATAAATCTAGGTATTGATTTAACTATAAAATCATAAAACTCCCAGTAGTCTTCTAAAACCATTTTACTTGGATGAGCATATAAGCTTTTAAAATATCAAGTTATTCCAGTATTTAATACACATAACTGCTTCCAGAGGGCTAAAGACTAGAAGGCACAGCTGCCCATTCCATTTGAAGAACTCCAACTAGACTGCTAGCCAGTGTCTCCCTACTTTCTGGGTTTTTTTTTTTTAAAGTGTTTGCTTCTATTTTATTCAGCATGAGTTTGATACCTTCTGAACATGAACCATATCACCAGCAGCCAAAATCAATAAGCTATCTAATCAAGGCACTATAAACTAACAACAGACCCTTGGTGCTCTGTTCCTATAAAATGTAGTTCATTCTAAGTCCTTCCTTCCAAACCAGTCTAACTCTAAATTTATTATCCTTTTCTGACAAGGTTAGAGTATTGTCTTCCTAGAGTTCTAGAAAGACTCTTTTGGGGAGCAAATCAATTACCTCTTGAAAAGAAAAAAAGAAAAAGAAAGAAAAGGCTTCTCTAAACTCTCCTTTGAAATCTTTTCATTTAGCTTCAATTTTCTTTTGAAAGCAAGGAATCTTCTCCATGAAGCTTACATGCAGCAACCAGCTACTTCCTTTCAAATAAAAATCATGTGTAAATATTTCATAGACATGTCTCTAGTGTGAATTGTACAATATGAAAAGGAGATGTTAAAGAAATATTTCCCTAAATCAAGAAATACAAACATTTTCCTAGATCCATAAAGTTTTGAAGTGTAAGCCACAAATTCTCCTTGCATAAAACATCATATGCTTTTTTGATATCCTGAAAGCTGTGGCTGAATAGCCTTCACTCAATGACTTCATAGTGGATTTGATACTTATGTTTATTTTAAGCTTCTTCAAATGATATTTTCCATCTTAAAACTGAGAAGGGTTTTTGCCTTGAAAGATTATTCATAGGTAGCAATATAAGCAAAACCAACATTTATCCAAAATTTCTTTTTTTTTTCCTCCCAGATCTGTGACATTAAACGCATGTGTGCAAAACCACTTTCCATAATAGCAATTTCCCTTTCGTATTTTAGTTGTTTTATGAGTCTTTCTCCCCAGCTAGATACCAAACTCTTTCTGGACAGGGACCATCTTCACCTTGTTTCTACGAGGTTTCTATTATTAGAGCAATTTTCAGCATCGTCAGTGACAAACATATAGCTATTGAATTGGATGGGAGCTAGCAACCAGAAAAAACAGCTGGAGAACTTGAATCTGGTATCAGCAGACATGCTGGAGTAAGTTTCTCGGTAAAATGTAACCAACAACATCCTTTAGAATACTATAAGAAATTAAAATTCACTATAAACTTAACAAAAAAAAATATGTGCTAATAAATTGATGGACAAGCAGAAATGATACTAATCTACAGAGAACACTCCATCTAAGCCAAATATTAGAAAACAGAGGCCATAAATAAGTACTGATATGGAAACACAAGTGCTGATGTTCACTGCCAATTCTAATAGCATTCTTATCTGCACTCATCGGTCTTGCTGCCTTGTGTTCTTTTAAATTCTACTGACAGTTCTGCCTTTCAAAGAGCTAAACTCTTCTGCTGCTTCGTTTACTGGCTTTGCATCCATCCTCACTTTAGTGGCAGAGCATGCCACTGATTTTCATTGAAAATTCACCGTGGTCCGATTTACAAGTGTCTGACTCTCCCTGATAGCATATGCTCTGTGTGCTGCTTTTCTTTAAAAGGTGCCACTACTGACCCAGGCTCCATAGGTTATGAGTTGTTTTGCCAATAGAAGTGATAGATGGTCCTTATCTGTCACCTCCTCTTCCCTTGGTTCCCCACCTACACGCTCACTCCAGACAGCAGCTGGAGGAAGGCAGGAACCTGCAGCCAGGAAATACTGAAGTCCGCTAGTCTGCTTGATGATTGAAGCTGTACCCTTGAAATTGTCAAGCCTGCTAACTAATGCTCTCACCAGATACCCAAAGATGGCATAGGAGAACACTCTCGCCCTGGACTCAGACTATGTGAGTCGTTCACAGACCACACCTTTGGCCACAGAGACAATGTTTACTTTTCACTCCTTAACACTGCTTCTGTGAAGGTGGTATTGTTCTCCTATGATGGCCGCTGTCCGAGATTCAAAACCATCGTCTTTTTCACATTCAGATGGAGTCCAAAATCAATACTTTAGCCACTCTCGTTACAAGCTGTCCAAACGATCCTTCACATTCAGTGATAAGGACGTCATGAGCACCACCTGAGATGACCACAGGGTTCTCCCAGTATGAAGTCTATCGCTGCAGCCATCTCCAGCGTGGCCCATTACCATGAAAGATTTAGCAGCTAGAGTGTCATAATGCAGGCGTTGCTGATGCTCATCGGGTTCTGTGATGCCATTTGTTCCCCTAATGCTCTTTACGCTAGCAAGAAAGCTGATGCATTTAGTTGAACAAATTTCCAGGAGATACAGATCTCTCAGTAGAAGGAAATCAGGAGTTCCTAGGAGGAAGTTGAAATGAGTCTTCTGGCCATATTTTTCACAGCTCAGTCTCTGAGTCACCATGTTCTGATAGACATCTTAACAGATTTGTATTGCTCAACATACAATGTGTCCAAAGGCCATGAAAATATATAATTTGTTGCATTTGGAGAAATGCTGCATCTAAGCATAGTCTTTATTTTCATGTACATACAACGTTTCACAAAATCATCTATTAGAAGATGTTAGAATTCTGCCCAAGTGTTGTTTAAATGCAAAAATCCCTTATTATATATATATATTTTTTTCTAAACTTATTACTATGTAGCAAGTAATGAGCCATTTGTGTTTCTGCCAATCTACTTATTTAAATATTTGTTAGCCAACTATAGATTAATATGCAAGTTTATAGAACTGCACTATCCAATATGGTAGCCACTAGCCACATGCGACTATTGATCACTTGAAATGTGGCTAGTCCAAGTTGAGACATGCTGCAAGTGTAAAATTTAATAATGCAAAGGAGCAGTTGTTAAGTTCCTTTTATAAAATCCCAAACCATTTTCTGAAGAAAATTTTACATGGAACTCCAATGACAATAGCAATAATCATAACATTAAAATGTATACAGAGTTTGCTTTGTGCCGGGCACTCTTCTAAGTACTTTAGATATGTTAACTCACTTAATACTTTGTGGTAGTTTCTATTACTCTTACTATTCTCTCTATTTTATTCATGAGGAAGTGTAGCCACAGGGAGGTTAAAAAACGTGTCCAAGGCCCCAGAGTGACCTGTGCACCCAGCACTGTGCATACTACTTTGGTTTAGAAGCCGTGTTTGTTGCACAGGTGGGAGGTCAGGGGTTCTACTTGGTGGAACTTTGCTCGCCCTTTCTAGCAGCAATGGAGACATCTCGGGAACAAGCTGGCTTCCAAAAAATCTACTCAGAATTAGTGTAGGCACAAAGTTCCCAGAATTCATGCAATAACTAAAATAACCTCAATGAACCCCCCTTACAGTTCCAGAAAGGGAGAAAATGCCTCGCTTCTTGAAATCTTAAATTGTTCTCTGATATGTCCTCTTTGGATGAAAGCTATACTATAAATTGAACATAATCTTCTGCCTAGCATCGTGCTAGAGGTTCTACACATACTATCTCATGGAGAGATAAGTATTCTCACCTTAATTGTGTAGATGAGGAAACTGGCTCAGAAAAATTAGGCAATTGTCTCAAAATGACACAGCTAGTCAGATGCAGAACTAAAATACCGGGTTTTGTTTGTCTGCCTCAGAATCTCAGATTCTTTCTACTTCTTTCCCCTCAAATAACAAACACATCAAATTGGTAATAATAAGAACTAGCTTTTTATGAACCAAAATCCATCAGCATAATACTGCAAGGCCAATACCCCAGTTTCTCCAATCAATCAACCACTTATAGGTAAGTTAAAAGGATCACTTTGCCAGTTGCCTCCAGAAATTTACCCTAAAAAAATAGGCTCTTTGGGTTTATGGGGCACATAGCTAAACCATATAAGGCAATTATCTTGTGAACTACCAAATCTGTGCTTTGAACCCTTAGATCCTTTTACAAGTAAACCTAGTGCATGGTAGCTCAAAAGCTAGGAACCCTGGAAAAACATCAGGCAAATTCTTTCTAACTTTCTCCAGCATGACTTCAACCTCAATTTGGAAACTTCAGTAAAATTAAGAAGGTTTTGTGTGACTAAGTCACTGCGCTTGTTTCTTTTTACCCACGAACATTCCCCACCTCCACCAGCAGCCCTAACAGCATTCATGTCACTGCCTGGCTATCTTCCTAAAATATACCTTTTTTTATGACTCTTTCCTTTACTCAAAGTCTTTAAAATTTCTGCTCAGTGCCTATAAGAATAAATTCAAAATCCAATCTGGGATTTAAAGTCCTACAAAGTAAGGTTTGGATATAATTTGTATGATAATAATAGCACAAATGAAGGGAGAGAGAAGGAAGCTACACTAGAATAAAATTTCTATATACTACTGAAATTAAATTAGTATTAATCTAGATTGTTTAAAATTAAGATGCATATTGTAATCCTCAGAGCAACCACTAAGGTAATTAAAAAAATGTATGAAGTAGCAAATAAATAAGCAAAGGAACTTAAATGGTGCACTTAAAAATGCATTTAACACAAAAGAAGGCGGTCATGGAGGGACAAGAGAAACAAAAAATGATACATATATATATAGAAAACAAATAGCAAAATAGAAGTAAATCCTACTATATCAATAATTATACATTAATTATGAATGGATTAAACATCCAATCAAAAGATAGAGATTGTCAGATGGATTATAAAAACAAGATCCAACTATATACTGTCTATAACAGATATCCTTTAGATTCAAAGACACAAATAAGATTAAAAGTGAAAGGATGGAAATAGATACTTGATGCAAACAATAATTACAAAGGAGCTGGAGTGATTATACTAATATCAGACAAAATAGACTTTAAGATTTAAAAATATTTGTAGAGACTAACAGGATATTTTATAATGATAAAGTGGACAATTCAGCAGGAGGAGATAACAATTATAAACATATACATCTAACGACAGAGCCCAAAGTACATGAAATAAAAACTAACTGAAATTAAAGGAGAGATGATTTTAAAATAATAATTGGCCACTTTATATTATACTCTGAATAATTGGTAAAACAATTAGACGTAAAGGATATAGAAGATTTGATCAATACTACCAACCAATTATCTATCAAATATCTATGGAACACCCCCACTCAATAACAGCATAATAAATATTTGTTTCAAGTACACATGGAACATTCCTCAGCACAGGCCACAAACTAGGCCATCCTACAAATATTAACAAATGTAAAAGAATTGAAATCAGACAAAGTATGTTCTCTAATGAAAGTGCAATTTAAATTGGGACCAAAAAAAGAAAAAAAATTGTAAAGTCCTCAATTATTTGGAAATTAAACAACATATTTCTAAATAACCCAAGTGTTAAAGAAGAAATCACAAGGAATATTAAAAAGCATTTTGAACAGAATGAAAATAAAAATGTAACATATCAAAATTTGTTTCAGCTAAAGCAATGCTTGGATACAGATTTATAGTTTTAAATGCCTGTAGAAAAGATGAAAGATCTCAAAGCAATTATCTAATCTTACAGCTTAAGATTCTTGAAAGAGAAGATAATAAACCCAAGGCAGACAGAAGCAAGGAAACAATAAATATTAGAGTGGAAACCATTGAATTAGAAACGAGAAAAGCAATAGAGAAAATCAATGAAACCAAAGCTAGCTTTTTGGAATGACTGACAAAATTGACAAGCCAAATTTAACCAAAGGATAAAAAAGAGGGAAGACACAGATCACCAAAATTAAGGATGAAGGAGGGAAAATTTTACCACTGAATCTTTAGAAATTGCAAGGATTATAGAGGACTACAAAGACAAGTTTTATGTCAACAGATCGAAGAAGTTAGATGAAACAAATAAATTTTTAGAAAAACGTAAAGTACCAAAACTAACTTAAGAAAAAATAAAAATCTGAATAGACCTATAACAAATAAAGAAATTGAATTAATCATTTAAAATATTGCCAGAAATAAAATCCCAGGCCAAGATGGTTCACTGGTGAATTCTACAAATCATTTAAAGAAACAATAATACCAATATTCTACAAATTCTCCAGAAAATAGAGGAAGGAGAAAACTTCCCAAATCATTTTCTGAGGGCAGTATCGGCCGGATACCAAAGCCAAACAAAGATATCACTAGAGGAGCAAAAGCTACATACCAATATCTCTCATGAATGTAGATGCAAAAGTCTCCACAAAATATTAGCAAATCAAACTGAACACATAAAAAGAATTATACACTATAAGCAAGTGGGATTTATCCCAGGAATGGAAAGATAATTTAACATCTAAAAAAAAAATCAATCAATGTAAAACAACATATTGATTGAAGAAAGGACAAAATCCACATGTTTATTTCAATAGATACAGAAAAAGAATTTAAGAAATTCTAATATCCATACAAGATTAAAACTCTCAAGATGCTCGGAATAGAAAAGAACTTACTTGATATGATAAAGGGCATCTGGGAGAAACCTACAATGTGCATCATACTTGATCATGAAAGACTGAAGTAAATCCCCTAAGATGGGGAGCAACGTAAGAATTCCTTCTCACCCCTTCTTTTCAATATTGTACTGGAAGTTTTAGACAGTGAAATCAGATAAGAAAATGAAAAGGCATCTGGATTTGAAATAACTAAAATCGTCTTTATCTGCACATAACGTGAAACTACATGTAGAAAATCTTAAGGAATCCACACATACAAATAAAAAAACGAGAACTATTAATAACAAACAAGTATAGCAAGGTCACAGAATAAAAGATCAATACACAAAAATCAATTGCATTTCTAAATACGAAGAACGAGAAATCCAAAAATAAAATTAAGACTATGTTTCACAATAACAAAAAGAATACAATACTTAGAAATAAGCTTAACAAAAAATGTTCCAGACTGGTAGACTGAAAATTATAAAACATTGCTGAGAAGAAGATCTAAATAAATGGAGAGATACTCGATATTTATGAATTGGAATACTCAGTATTGTTAAGATGGTAATTATCCCCAAATTGACCTATGGATTCAATGCAATCCTTTTCGAATTTCCATCAGGCTTTTTTTGTTGTTGTTTCATGAATCAATAAGCTGATCATTAAATCTATATGGAAAGAAAAAGACCTAGAATAGCTGAAGCCATTTGAAAAAAGAAAGAAAATTGGAGGACTTTCACTTCCTGATTTCAAAATTTACTGTAAAGCTACAGTTATCAGGACAACGTGGTACTGGCATAAAGACAGACATGGATCACTAGAACAGGGTTGAGTCCAGAAATAAATCCTTATATTTATGGTCAATTGATATTCAATAAACATACCAAAGAAATTCATTGGAGAAATAATATCCTTTTTAATAATTCGGACTAGCACAATAAGCTATCTGCCTGCAAAAAAAATAAAGAGAAAGATGAAAGGAAGAAAAGGAAGAAGGAAGAAAGAAAACAAGGAAGGACAGAAAGAAGGGAGGAAGGAAGGGAGGGAGACAGGCAGAAAAAGAAAGAACATAACCCCTTACCTCACAATATACACAAAAATTAACTGAAAATGTATTATAGACTTAAATATAAATAATAAAATATAACCTTTAGGAAAAAACAGAAAATAGTCAAGATGTTGCATTAGGCAAAGATTTTTTTAGATATGACATGAAAAGCATGTTCCATAAAAGAAAAAATTGATAAGCTGGACCACATGAAAATTCAAAATGTTTGCACTTCAAGAGACATTAAGAAAATGAAAATACAAGCAACAGATTGGGATAAAATATTTGCAAATACATGTCTGACAAGGAATTTATATCTAGAACATATAAAGAACTCTTATACCTCAATAATACAAACAGGCCAGGCGCAGTGGTTCACGCCTGTCATCCTAGCACTCTGGGAGGCCGAGGCGGGCGGATTGCTCGAGGTTAGGAGTTTGAAGCCAGCCTGAGCAAGAGCAAGACCCTATCTCTACTATAAATAGAAAGAAATTAATTGACCAGCTAATATATATAGAAAAAATTAGCTGGGCATGGTGGCACATGCCTGTAGTCCCAGCTACATGGGAGGCTGAGGCAGGAGGATCGCTTGAGCCCAGGAGTTTGAGGTTGCTGTGAGCTAAGCTGACGCCACGGCACTCACTCTAGCCTGTGCAACAAAGCGAGACTCTGTCTCAAAAAAATAAAAAATAAAAAATACAAACAATCCAATCAAAAATGGACAAAGTATTTAAATAGACATTTCACGAAAGAAGATACAGATGGCTACTAAGCACACAAAAAGATGCTCAACATCATTAGTCATTAGAAAAATGCAAATAGAAACCACAGTGAGATATAATTTCACACTCACTAGAATGGCTATAATAAAAAAAAAAAGACAATAATAAATACTAGCAAAAATGTGGAGAAATTGGACTCTCATGCACAGCTGGTATGAATGTGTATGTGGTACAAATCATTTTAGGAAACAGTTAAAAATTTCTCAAAATGCTACACATTGAGTTACCATATGACCCAGCAATTCCACTCCTAGGAATATGCCCAAGAGAAATGAAAACACATGTCCACACAAAGACTTGGGTATGAATGTTCTTGGCGGCAGCATCTATAATAGCTAAAACTTGGAAACATTCTAAATGCCCATCAACAGGTGAATGAATATGCAAAATGAGGTATATCCATACAATAGAATACCATTCAGTCATAAAAAGGAAAGAGCTACACACATGTTAGAACACTGACAAAACTCAAAAACTTTATGCTCAATGGGAGAAGTCTAACACAAAAGACTACATCTTCTATGACTCTATTTATATGAAATGCCCAGGAGAAAAGGCAAAGCTGTAAATATGGAAAGATTAGCAGTTTTTGGAAGTGGGAGCAGAGTAAAAGGAGAGGTATGAACAGTAAACGCACATGAAGGATGATGTTGGAATGATAAAAAATATTCTAAAACTGGTTCGTAATAAGGTTGGTAAATTTACTAAAATAATTTGGAATTGTACACTTCACAAGGGTGAATTTCCTGATATGCTAAATATGCCGAATAAAGCTATTTAAAAAAAAAAAAAAAAAAACTTATGAAGTCCAATCTAGCATTTAGGGTAAATGTCCTATAAAATGCAAAATCTGACAGGACTATAAATTAGAAAGTACACAAAGTAAATGAAAATAAAGAAGTAAAATTTAAATTTTTTTAAATAAAAAAGTAAATAAATAAATAAAATGCAAAATCTGATTTCATCCTGTCCGGGACAAAAAACAAAAACAAAAAAACTATGAGCATATAAGAGCATGAAGTCTGGAGTCCAGCAGAGTTAACTTCAACTCTGACTTCTCCACTTCCCAGCTGTGTGGCTGGGGCAAGCGATTTTCCCTCTCTGAGATTTATCATCCTCATTTGTATCATAGAGTTAGTAGATGGTGTCTCCTTGCAAGATCATCATGAGAACTAAAGGTGACAGGGCACAGGAAGCATAATGGGTAGCTGTTATTATTAGCTACATTTCCAAATTCCTTCCAGGCTTTTCCAAAAAGAATTCCGCTTGAACCATTTTGGTTACATGACTACCCCTAGACATTCCTAATTTGGCATATGCATTGTCACTCTCATCACCTCTCCTGCCCACTTATTTTTTATGTTCCACTAACCCCTTCCAAGTATTCCATTCCACTAGGGACACTTCTCGTCTAAACTCTTATACATGACTATATACATAGTGCCCACAAGATTCATAAGCACCAAACCCACAGTATTGACATTGACCTTTTTCTCAGTGTACATTTTGACTCATGCCGCCATGCTCCCCTCTGCCTGAGACCAGGAAGTAGCAATTATGAGACTGTGGCCTAGTCAGCTCAGATGTGACCTCAAATCTTTCTCTACCACCATTCCAGGTACCAGAGGGTTATGTGACTTGACAATTATTAATATTTACTATCCCCAAGTCTAGATTAAATCTTTGTAAGTATATATTTGCATCAAGCAATGTTCAATTTATTGTGGAATCAATAAAAATGTTTAGGAAAAGGTAAAAGTCCTATAAAATACATTTTAAAATATTTGTAACATATTTGTTCCATCTTCTTTGGCTGCTAGACAAAGAAACCCATGCCTATTTATTCTTATCCTGCTTTCTAAAAGGTTAAGAATTCAAGACTAGTAGATATGAACTGAGTAAAAAATAGGCAAGAAAATAAGTTTAAGGCGTATCAAATACCTAACTTGTAAAGAAATTCCGAACGTTCTGTTAATGAACTCTCTCAATATACTGCAAATTTTCAGAAGTTTGTGAATGAAGCTCTTCACAAACGTGCTACTGAAATGAAGTCACAATTAGTCTTCCTTGTTAGCAACAACTTAGCAATTCTCCATTTCTTAAAGTAGAAGCAAGCGTACATTGTAAGAATTTTCCCCCTTTTTTTCACCTCCTATAATTCTTCCAAACGGAAAAAAAAAAAATCAGACTTGTTCAGAAGTTTAGACATCAAAATTTCAACTTACAGACCTGTCTTTATTGGAGGAGATAACTGCTCTTGCTAAGGTTTTTATTCTTAGACAATTTCTAAATTGCCCCTTCTTTAAAAAAAAAAAAAATACATTTACAACGGATAATGACCTACATCATTTCATTTTTTGTCACTTTTGATGGAATCTTCACTTTTCTGCTTTATTCTTTAGTCTTGTCTCTATCAGACATCGGTTATTGAAAATTTTCGTGAAACTTCATGGTTACACGAGTTGTAGGCTGGGAGTCTTACATCAACACTGATGGTGTGTGTGACCGACTTCACATAAGAGTCTCTTAAAAATAGAGACTCTTTTGTGGCCTCAAAACACCCAACTTCACAAGTATGTTGAGAGAATAACTGGGGCCACAGTACAGGCATACTTCAGTGGTTTGGGATAAAATTCAAAATCATCATTATGTTCATCACATTTCTTCCTGAGCTCCAAATGGGTAGACCAACCAGAGACAACTCCTCCTCTGTCCCCTGACATTCAAAGGTGCCACTGGGTTAGTTGATTTCATGTTTTCTTTTATTCATTAAGTAGGGGAACGGCCTTAGTAGATTAAACCTGGATCTTTCTTTTTTGGAAGGACACAGGGATTTGGAGCAGAGGATTTGTTTTGAGTCTTGGCTGTAATACGTAAAGCCTCTTGAGCAATTCATTTGCACTCTGAAGTCGATGTCCTCATCTGCAAAATGGGAGTGAGTATCAAAGGTTATAAAACCCTTGAGTGCTACTCAGATGCAAATGCTTATTAAATATTTAGTAACTCTGTTTCAAAAGGATGTATGTTCAATATTTGAGGAGCTCTAACACCTACCGGCTCTATTATTTGTCCCATTGTGTATTTCTCAATAAGCACTCTCTCCTGCCCTCTACACTTAGCAAGAACTGGATTTTCAAAACAGATTAATCTTACAGGAACAAAGAAAGAGAGAAAGACTGATTTGCCAATATACCAAAAACGAAAAGATTTCATGAACATCTTGTATGTTATTACAGCAGAATATGGAAGAAGAGGGAAGAAAGTTTCATTACTGACCAAGCCAATTTGACTCTTGCAAACCTAATTAAACATGTCTTGAGTATATAAAATATATCATCCCCAGATAACACTACACTGTAAAGTTCTTCATCTTATTAAGAGCTTGCATTAATGCTTCTTCAACATAAATTTTATACCCAGACAGGTACTATTTGAGAAGGCTCACAATAGGAATGACCTAAATTAGGGTGACAGAGGCAAAAGATGGATCACCGGTGCCTGTCTCAACAAGAAGAGGAATGAGGATTCCATCTTCCATTATTGCTCAATTCTAATGTGCTAACATTATCTTCTGAAAGAGCTTCCTTCCTCAGGCCTTAAGGCCCCCTGGAATTTTGCAACGGGCTGAGGTTTTCATAATCCGGAAGAATAAACCCCAACCCCCAGAGTCATAATGTCAACGCTGAAAAGCCTTTAGGGACGCTTGAAAGCTCACACTTTACAAATGAGGAAAATGAGACCCAGATAGGTAACATGCCTGAGGTTATAGGTACTGATGCCTATTGTGGTATTTTGAATGATTAATATAGTTAGTGGTTAAAAGCTAATGTATGTAAGATATTCACCAGAACTTATTTAACACTAAACATGCAAGTAGATGATCTAAAAAATAAATAAATAAACATGGAATTTTATCAATTGAGCTGATTGGTCCCTGCTTCTCATACTTTCCTTGACTGTCTTAAAACACCATTCGGATTCATGCCACCACCCCTTCACCCTTTAGATACTATCTCTCCCAGGCATTGTTCTCTTCAGCCTCTATTTAACTTCCTCTTTAGGGTGGCGCCTCTCCATAGGATCCAAGGTGATGCCAAAGTCAACAAGGGCATCATGACCCACCGTAAGATTCCACAAGATAACTAGTAGCCAAGAACTTTACCAGATGAATCTCCTTAAAATAAGTTCTGATTCCATAACTCCCCTCAACTCCCATGTCTTCTTCCATTGCTGGCTAAACCAAAGCCGAACTTCTTTAAGGGGACTGATGCTCAAAGCCACTGAACTCAGGCTCATTTTTTTATTGTATTCCCGTGCTCTAGTTCAAGGATGCTCAGCTTGACTGCAGATTGGAATCACTGGGGAGCTTTAAAACTCAGTAAGTTCTCAGACTCTACCCCAGACTAATTCAAGTATAGTCTCTTGTTAGTGGGATGGGTGTGTGACAGGCAACATGGCACAATGCCTAAGAGCATGGTGTCTGGAACCAGACAGCCTGGGCTTACAACTTGGCTATGCCACTCACCTGTTGTAGGATTATAGCAAGTTACTTAACCATCCTGTGCCTCCGATTGCTCTCTTATATGAAGAAAGTAGCAGGCCACTTTTGTAGGGATATTGTGAGACTTAAGCAAAGTGATACATGCAGAGCACTTAGAGTTATGCCTAGTACACAGAAAGCCCTATATTGTATAGCTATGATTATAATGCTTGAAGGTATAGAGCAGTGGCCGATATATGGAGATTAATACATTTCTCTGATTTAAATTTAATTAAATGCTGCCTTAAATAGCCCTTCACACTGTGTTGAAAAAAAAAAAAGTCAGTTTTAAGGTGTATTTTGGTATCACGGAACCTTCAGCATTTAATACTGAGAGTAAACATCTTTTTAAAAAATAGCAGGATAAAAGAAACTTCAAGACATGATGCTAAGTGAAATTAAGTCAGACTCAAAAGGACAAAGATTATATGATTCCACCTATATGAGGTACCTGGAATAGTCAAATTAAAAAGAATGATAGTTGTCAGGGGTTGGGAGTGTAGAATGGGGAGTTGTTGTTCAGTGGGTACACCGTTTGAGTTTGAGATGAGAAAGTTCTGGAAATGGGTGGTGGCGATGTTTGCACAACAGTGTGAATGCACTTAATGCCATTGACTTGTGCACTTAAAATGGTTAAATGGTATATTTTCTGTTACAGTATTTACCACAATAAAAAATGTTAAGAGTTTAAACATCGCAGCCGGGCCACAGTGGCTCATGTCTATAATCCTAGCACTCTGGGAGGCTGATGCAAGAGGATCACATGAGGTCAGGAGTTTAAGACCAGTCTGAACAACAATGAGACCCCATCTCTGCTAAAAATAGAAAAATTAACTGGGCCTGTGGTCCCAGCTATTCAGGAGGCCGAGGCAGGAGGATCGCTTGAACCCAGGAGTTTGAGGTTGCTGTGAGCTAGGCTGATGCCACAGCAGTCTAGCCTGGGTGACAGAATGAGACCCTGTCTCAAAAAAAAAAGAATTTAAAAATCACAAAAATATAGAATATATTGAAGTATAGTTTTCTCTGATTACAAGATTACTTTCAAGGTATTAAATAAAATCCCATTTGTGTTCTTTCTTTCCTTTAATGTTCCCCAGATGAAAGCCACATTTCAGTATTTTTTTTTTAATTTGTGACCTCACTTTTAATAGGTGTAATGGGAAATTGACCCAACCACAAAAAATTCCCTCAATGATGCTCATCAAAGCCAATGGGAGCTGTAGAGAACACCAGATGACTCTCAGGGTTTCCCAAAACAAAATGTCCTGAGCATTAATGGGTGAAATTGTACTGACATTGTAAAGTTTCTGTGGAGCTGACATTTGATTGATGCTGTGACAGCTTTTCCAAACCTTATATACTGTCAGTGCAACCGTATTAGAGACTGCTCTTGACTTTATAAAACCATTTAAAAAACTTGGGGGAGTCTGGGGTGAGGATTAAAAAATATTTCATTGACATCCCAAGGGCACTTATATCAACAGAATAATACCCCTCACCTTGGGATCATTTCCTTGGGAGAAAAAAATATATATATGTATATATACCTTCTAGGGGCAAAGTGTTGGCTTTGCATTTCCTTCAGATTCATTCAAGGGCCAATGGAATGATGCCTCTGCATACATTTCCGCACGGTGTGAGACACTTCTACTGAAATTCAATTGTGTCTGTGAATGCTTCAAACCAGATACAATTTTAACATTTTCTGCTACTGGAGTGGGGAGACCAAATAGCTACTGCGAATTCACATTTCCCTGTTCCAGTTGATTGTGGCACTCCCCCTGGAACGCCCCCATGCTACGACAGCTCTCACTTTCCAATTCGTTTTCCCTGGAAAAGTCTAAACATGAAGCAATACCTTCTACTCTACCAGTCACTGAGGTTCCCCTAAGGGTATTTTCGTGTTGAAGCAAGTCACTGAGGAGCAGACTGATAGCTTTTTGTCTTCCGAAGCTCATTGACTAAGAAAATAATACACATAAAGGCAGTCTATTCCAACAGTATCCCAAGGGGAAAATAGTCTATTGCCACCCACTTTGGATGATGGCAATAGAAAGGGTAAGAGAATAAAACACCTTGGGGTCTGCAGAAAATAGCATGTACTATACTCTCATATTTTTGATGAAAAAAGTCAAATAAAAATCATGAAAACTGTACCTGTTTAAGAAATAGAGGAGAAGGTACCCACTGTCACTTCTGATTAGAAGAGAGTTAGAAAAAAAAAAGATCCATTGGTACTAGATATTTCACTGAATCTGTACATTTCTTTGTTAAATTAAAATCCAAAACTGGAAGGGGTATCAAAATGACACTTTGTTACTCAGAGAACACCATCTATTCATACTGTCAGGCACTGTCAATGCTCAAAACCATATACTTGAAGTGGCAACTTAAAATACTCCCCCAAATTGTTTGATGACATTTTTTCCTTAATGGTATTGCAAACCAAGTGTTCAATTTCAACACAGAAATATTTTAAAATTTGAAGGATAAACGTATTTCTGCAACAGGTGCCAGAACTGTATCTTATTTTATAAATATTTCTACTCTAACCTGCATAAAAGCAGTATAATTAGGAAAAAGGATCAAGGAACATGGAATTATATTTCTGTTTACAATTTTATAAACATGGCTATGCTTTCCTTTTAGTGCTGTGATCTGCAGCTGTAAAATGCCCTTAATATTCTTTTTAATAATCTGATTTTATTTAAAATTGCTTCCTTCCTCCTCCGTATATCTATTTGTTAAAAAAACAAACTTAGTGTTTAAAATTTTTGAACTTATTTTAAAATGATTAAGAAACAATTCACTTATGTAGTCAAAGACAAAAAATTCCAGGGCCTCAAGTTCAAAATGACAATAGTAGCAAGAAGCGAATAAAACTGAATGATTATGTAAACATAAATAAATAAATAAAAACCATTTACTCAATGAGATGATGGGATTATAAGCAATTTTTGTCTTATATTTCTCTTATTTCAGTATTATATTTTGCAGTAAAGTGATGCTAAAACTTATTCAGTGCCTAATCATTTACCAGGTGCTTTAATGTTTGTTTATTTTCCAAAGACACCTTCCAGATGTGTAGAGCAAAGATGATTGGTCCCATTTTATTGGTTGAGGATAATGAAGTTTCTAGAGACTGAGGCAAAGAAAACAAGTAAATACAGCCATAGGGTATCTCAACTTGAAGGACAATGAACATCCAAAAGTATTTCAACGAGAATCCAGGTTGGACCATAACTTGTAATAATAAACCTCTTCCCACTGGCAGTAGCAATCATTTCTAGCACCCAGCTTCAGCGCTCCCAGAACCAGCCTTCATGGAACAGAACCCTAAAGTATCTGCTCAGCCCTACACCTCTGAGCTCTAGCTCCATGAGGTCCCTTCTTCTAGCTCTCAGGTTTGATAACTCCAACTTCTTCCTTTTGCTCCTCCAGTCTTAGGTGTGGTAGCTGTTCCTGTAGTTATTAGATCTTCATTATCTCGCTTTTCTCCTTTTGCTTTTCAAGACTGCTCAGGCCTATTTAGCCAGTTCCCTCTATTAAATTCTTTCTGTTGAAATACTTAAAATGGGTCTGTTTTCCCAAGTAGAACCTAATACAAACTTGTTAACGATAATACAAACCACTTATTTGTATATATTCCTGTTTATCCAGTAACATAGAATGTCACATTTTCACATCTAGCCTGACTCAAGAAATTGAAGGTTTATTCACACAATTCTGTGTTCTTGGAGATTTATGATGTGTAGCCTTCAAGGGGATGGCAGCCAGCAACTTGGTTTCCTTTCATGTATTCCAAGCTCCAGTGTTAAATGGGCACATAGCTTCTCTTCTCGTGGACATTTGAGAAGAAAAGGCCTCACCAACACTGAAACTAAAACAATGGTACTACGTGTAGTTTATTTCGACTCATGTTCTTTAGAGTACCCCCAATACTACACACATGATGGCATCCAGCGTACGAAGCAAATAGCCATATTTTTCTGGAGTAGTAAAAAGAATCCTGCTAATCTATTACAAATTTAAACATAAGGCATTTGGGGCCAAGTTCAGAAACAATGCCAAATATGGTTCAACTTTTCTAAGCTTCAGCTTGGTCTATATTTTGTAGTGTTTTAACTAACATCCTCTTTCTAAAGATTTCAAGAGGTATGTGATATTTGGATAAGAACTAGTCCTAGCAGAATAATATTCTGATGAGTTAAGTGTAAATGAATCAGAAACATACGAACTGTATTTCCCTTGAAACACACAGGGATTTAAAAGTTAATGGAAAAAGTCCTGGCAACTCACACTTAGAGCTTTTATTGAAACCAGGATGTTTGAATAAACATTAGACATTCAACTAACTCAAACTGAAAAAGGGTTCACCAATCCTTAATTATAACAGTGCTTTAAATGATGAGGAAACATGTCACATTCAAGTTTCAGACAGAAAGCTTTACTTGGCAGACACGCTTTTGGTTCGAGAAACCTCTACAGTCATATTATGGCAACCAACTGGGATATTAAAACAGACAGCGAAGTTTTTAACTCAGTCTAGCAAGAGCCATGAGACAATAACTGGAAATTAAAAGAAGAAGAAAAAGAGTGTAGAGAGTAAAATGAATAATCTTTGAAAGAAAGTTAGAGCCGGACACATAATTTAGAAAGACTACGCCTTCTTAAATAGGCTAATAATGAGCTAATCACATAAGAAGCAAGAGAGGAGTGTATGTTTGAGTTTCTCATTTCTGATCTAGAGATTGTAATTTGGAACTGGAAATCAAGATGCCTTGTAACTAGGAAATGGACAGACCTGTGATGGAATTTTCATTTCTCTGATGCCTAATGCTTGAATTAAGCTAGTAGTGGGCCAAGTAGAACTTCTCTAATGAGGCGGTTAGCTTAGGACAGCGGAATGCGAATTCTTAAAGGCTGAAAAACACCTCCAGGGTTGTCCAGAGCCCTGCTTGAAATAGGTCAAAAACGAAGTTAACTGCATGATGGTTGTTAAACTTTAGCACGAATCAGCTGAACCTTAGCTTGCATGAGAGTCATCTGGAGGGCTAATTAAAACAGATTACTGGACCCCACCCTCTACCCCACCACCGAGTTTCTGATTCTGTGGGTCTAGGGTGGACCCTGAAAAGCTGCATTTCTAACAAGCTCTCAGGTGAAGCTGATGCTGCTGGTTTGGATCATCCACTGAGAACCACGGCCTTAAACACCTGGCTAAGAGCTGTTCTAAGCCACTACTGGCCACAGAATGGAGTTTGCAGGTGCTTTCTTTACATTAGTGTCCTAGAAAAGGGCTGCAGGCTCTCTAGCTCTGCTTTGTCCCCTAATAGAAAAGACCAGTTTAAGGAATTTTCCATGATAGAAATATATCAACAAATTTCCATGAAAATCATCATAAATGTTTTTTGTTTTTTGTTTTTGTTTTTTGTTTTTTTTGAGACAGAGTCTCACTTTGTTGCCCAGGCTAGAGTGAGTGCCGTGGCATCAGCCTCGCTCACAGCAACCTCAATCTCCTGGGCTCAAGCGATCCTCCTGCCTCAGCCTCCCGAGTAGCTGGGACTACAGGCACGCGCCACCGTGCCCGGCTAATTTTTTCTATATATATTTTTAGTTGGTCAATTAATTTCTTTCTATTTTTAGTAGAGATGGGGTCTCGCTCAGGCTGGTTTCGAACTCCTGACCTTGAGCAATCCACCCGCCTCGGCCTCCCAGAGTGCTAGGATTACAGGCGTGAGCCACCGCGCCCGGCCATAAATGTTTTTTTTTAAAATTAGACATGCACACCTATAAAAAAGATTTTTAAGATAAATAAACTGAGAATAATTCTTTTCACCATGGATTTGACCTTCTGCTGTGAAATCATTTTCAGAAATTCAAGTTAGTCTGATAGATCCTGATCACAAATTGATTAATCTCTAGAATAATTCTGATTGCAACTTTTCCTTGTGGGAGACACAATATGATGTACAATTTAGCCAAACAGAGTTGTCCCTCACCCTTGCCACAATGGGTGTTTTCGTCATCCCTCTGGGTCCTGATATTTCACCACATCTCAGGTGGCTTAACCTCAGATATCTCAATGAACATCATGCTTTCTGCAGGAATCATGCTACCGTTCTAATGTTCGTCCCCCTAAACCTCGTGCTGAAATTTGATCCCCGGTGTTGGAGATAGGGCCTCATGGGAGGTGTTTGGGTCACAGGGCAGTTCCTTTTGAAGGGTTGGTGCCATCACAGTAATGAGTGAGTGAGTTCTCTATTTGTTTTTGCAAGAGCTGGCTCTTAAAAATGCCTTGGCAGCTCCCCCCTTTCTCTTCCTGTGCACACAAGAGCTCCCCTCCCCCTTCCCCCATGAGTGGAAGCAGCCTGAGGTTCTCACCAATTGCAAATGCTGGGATCATGCTTCTTGTGCAGCCTGCAGAACCATGAGCCAAACAAACCTCCTTTCTTTATAAATTACCCAGCCTCAGGTATTTCCTTCATAGCAACACAAATGGACTAAAACAAATCGCTTCTACAAGCTCTTGGGCAAGATTTTTCATCCTTTGCTTGAATTTCTCGAGAAATAGGAAACCTATTACCTTTCATGGCAAAACATTCTTCCTTTATGAGGGTAATAATTCATGTGTAGGTTTTTTTGTGTGTGAACGTAAGTTTTTATTTCTCTAAGGTAAATACTTATTCAGGGATTGCCAGGTTATATGGTAAGTGTATATTTAAGTTTATTAGAAACCACTGAACTATTTTGCAGAGTGGCTATGTTATTTTGCATTCCCATCAGTAATGCTTGAAAATTCCAGTTGCTCCACATTCTTACCATTGCTTTGTATAGTCAGTATATTTAATTTTAGCCTTTCTAAAAGGTATATAGTGGTATCTGATCTTGGGTTTAACTCGTATCTCCTTAAATGGATGACAATTTTTTTCAGACAGGGTCTCATGCTATCACCCAGGCTAGAGTGCAGTGGCCTCATCATAGCTCACTGAAGACTCAAACTCCTGGGCTCAACCAATCCTCCTGCCTCAGCCTCCTGAGTAGCTGGGACTACAGGTGCACACCACCACACCTGGCTAACTTTTTCTATTTTTGGTAGAGATGGGGTCTTGCTTTTGCACAGGCTGGTCTTAAACTCCTGATCTCAAGCAATCCTCCCACATTGGCCTTCTGTAGTGCTAGAATTAGAAGTGTGAGCCACTGAATCTGGCCAAAGATTTTGTTTTTGATGATGTCCAATATATCATTTTTTATGGATTATATTTTGCTGCCATGTCTAAGAACTATTGGAAGAACTGCCTAAGAACTGCCTTGTCTAAGAACTGCCTTGTCTAAGAACTGCCATGTCTAAGAACTAACCCCAGATCACAACATTTTCTCCTATGTTGTCTTTTAAAAGTTTTATAATTTTATACTTAAATCTATGATCTATTTTGAGTTAATATTGATACAAGGCATGAAATTTAGGTCAATGTTTTTTGTTTTTTTTTTTTCATATGGGTAGTTCATTGTTCCAGTGCCATTTGTTGAAAAGACTATCCTTTCTCCAAAGAATTGCTTTTGTACCTTTAAAAAATTAATTGGCATATTTATGTGGCTCTATTTCTGGACTTTATTATATTCCATTCATCTACCTGTGATCTCTTTGATGATAACACACAGTCTCAGTCATTGCAGCTATATAGTAAGTCAAAATATTGGCTAAAGTGATTTTGCTAAATTTATTCCTTTTTAAAAATTGTTTTGGCCATTGTAGATTCCCTTGCTTTCCATAAAAATTTTAGAATCAGCTTTTTTATTATTATTATTTCAGCATATTATGGGGGTACAAATGTTAAGGTTACATATATGCCCATGCCCCTTCCCCCCTTGAGTCAGAGCTTCAAGCGTGACCATCCCCCAAACGTTGCACATCTCACTCATTATGCTTGTATATACCCATCCGCTCCTCCCTCCTCCCACCTGCCCAACTCCTAATAAATGTTATTCCTATATCTGCACTTAGGTGTTGATCCATTAATACCAATTTGCTGGTGAGTACATGTGGTTCTTGTTTTTCCATTCTTGAGATACTTCACTTAGTAGAACGGGTTCCACCTCTATCCAGGAAAATACAAGAGGTGCTATATCGCCATTGTTTCTTAAAGCTGAATAGTACTCCATGGTATACATATACCACATTTTATTAATCCACTCATGTATTGATGGGCACTTGGGTTGTTTCCACAACTTTGCAATTGTGAATTGTGCTTCTATAAACATTCAAGTGCAGGTGTCTTTTTTATAGAGTGTCATTTGATCTTTTGGGTAGATGCCCAGTAGTGGAATTGCTGTATCAAATGGTAGATCTATTTGTATCACTTTAAGGTATCTCCACATTGTTTTCCACAGAGGTCGAACTAGTTTGCAGTCCAACCAGCAGTGTAGGAGTGTTTCTATCTCTCCGCATCCACGCCAATATTTAGTGTTTGGGGACTTTTTGATAAAGGCCATTCTTACTGGAGATAAGTGATATCTCATTGTGGTTTTGATTTGCATTTCCCTGATGATTAGAGATGCTGAGCATTTTTTCATACGTTTCTTGGCCATTATTCTGTCTTCTTTTGAAAATTTTCTGTTCATATCCTTTGCCCACTTTTTGATAGGGTTGTTTGATTTTTCCTTGCTGATTTTCCTGAGTTCTTGATAGATTCTCGTTATCATCCCTTTATCCGATGTGTAACTTGTGATAATTTTCTCCCATTCTGTGGGTTGTCTGTTTGCTCTCTTGACAGTTTCCTTGGCTGTGCAGAAGGTTTTTAATTTGATCAGGTCCCATTTGTTTATTTTTGTTGCTGTTGCAATTGCCTTTAGGGTCTTCTTCGTAAATTCTTTGCCTAGGCCAATGTCTAGAAGAGTATTTCCAACATTTTCCTCTAGAATTCTAATAGTTTCACACCTAAGGTTCAAGTCTGTTATCCAGTGTGAGTTGATTTTTGTGAGAGGTGAAAGGTGTGGGTCCTGTTTCATTCTTCTACATGTGGCTATCCAGTTTTCCCAGCACCATTTATTGAATAAGGATTCTTTTCCCCAGTGTATGTTTTTGTCTGCTTTGTCAAAGATTAGATGGCTATATGAGAATGGTTTTATATCTCGGTTCTCTGTTCTGTTCCACTGGTCAATGTCCCTGTTCGTGTGCCAGTAACAAGCTGTTTTAATTAGTATAGCCTTGTAATATAGTTTGAAGTCTGGTTAATTGATACCTCCTATTTTGTTTTTATTGCCTGAGATTGATTTTGCTATACAGGGTCTTCTCTGGTTCCATACAAAGCATAAAATTATTTTTTCTATATCTGTGAAAAATGACGATTGGCTAGGATTTTGTTGAAAATTTTTGCATCTATATTCATAAGGGATATTGGTCTGTAGTTTTCTTTTTTTGTTGCATCCTTTCCTGGTTTTGGTGGCCGAGGCCACTCATGGCTTGTCCTCTGCTGCTATCTTGCTCCTTCTTGTTCTGCTTCATAACTTCTTCCCGTGGAATCTCTGGTAGGTTCTGACACTTTTGCCTTGGAATTATACCCCATCTATGTTTGTTTCTTTCTTTTTCATCTAAAAGTTCTCCTTCTTTCTGAGATGATCTAGCAGCTGATGTCTCTGGTCAGCCACCTTGTCCCTGCTTGATTTCAGTTATGTTAAATGTGTTAAGGTTTGTTTTGTGACCTAGGATATGATTTCTCTTGAGGATGCTCTGTATACTCTTGGAAAGAATGTTATTCTGTTGGGTTTTGATGGAAGGTTCTATAAATGTCCATTTGATTGCAGTTGGCTGGTAGTGTTGTTCAGTTCTTCTATAACCTTGCTGATTTTCTGTCTCCTAGTTCTATCAGTTACTTAAAGAGGAGTGTTAATGTTTCCAAATACAACTGTAAACTTGTCTGTTTCTCTTTTCGTTTCTGTCAGTTTTTGCTTCATGGCTTTTGAAGCTTTGTTGTTAGGTGAATTTAGCATGCGGGAGAGTCTGGAAGGGAATAAGGGCACTCGGTTTTCAGTGTCCCAGGAAGATTTGCTATGGCTGTAGCAGTCCTGGGTAAGAAGGGAGAAGAGGGGAGAAAAGCAAGAGGTAATGGGAAAAAAGTGGTAACAGACTTTTAATACCCTTATATACCCTAAGAGTTAGCTGGTGAGCAATAGAGAGCAGTTAGAGACATTTAAGCAGAAATAACATGATCAGATTGTGCTTTCCTAAGTCTATTTTGGAGGACATTGTAGATAAAGTACAGGATTCCTTAGAGGGAGACGTGAACTTGAAATACATACACACACATGTAATTCTGATAGACTTGGGAATTTAAAGATAGTAGCATTGGAAGGGGTGGGTTTTATTAATTTAGGTCAGTAAAGCATTAAGAAAGAAACAGATCCTATATACACACTGCAGCACTGAGGCTTACAATAGTTTTCTCAGTATGGGTAGAACAGAGAGAGAATTATTTTATATATAGCAGTTCGGCATATTCATTACAGATATAGCATTAAAAGTTTAATGGAAAGGCCAATTTGCCAATTTGCTGCCTGTCCCTGTGAATGGCCTTATTAATAAATAATGCATATTGTTTAATGAGAAAAATGATGGTCAAGGTAAAAATGTAAAATATTTTAATGGGATGTCTTTATAAAAGGTCATTGCCCTTTCTAAATATTTTTTGATGATTTCTTCTACCCAGGAAAGCTGTTTTTAAATGCACACACTTAATAGCATACAATTACTCCAGCAGGTTAAGAATCCCTAAATGTACTTTGATAGGAATCCAAAGTTGTCTGCAGAAATGCTTAGCAAGAATCATAATGATGGTCTACCACTTAGGTACTTATAAAAATCTGTGAATAAGAACAATAAACAATTACTTCTCATGAAAAAAAAAAGAGGTATATCAGGCACTGTCCTGGCAGGATAGCAGAAAATAGTTGTCAAATCAAAGGAACGTTGAAAGAATTTGAAAAAGAATTATTTACAAAGATGTGGGCAAGGTTCAGTAAAATCAACAAGGAATGGTGAAATACACCTAGGTTAGCAATAGCCGGGAACCCACTCTTTGACCTGATGGGTTATGGGGAAGCAGTAGTTTCCAAAAGTAGCTACAGTTGAAGCACAGGACACTCTTTATTCTCACTTCAGCAAACCACAAGAGTGTCACTGCTCTCTCCTCCCACCTGCTTAGCCACTGCTGGTAATTCCCATTGGCCAAACCCAACAGGATGTGATTGAGCCACAAACGTCACCCTCCAGGGGCCCAGAACAGAGTAGAGTAGAGAGGAGATTGGGAGGGTGGAGGATGGCCAGGCAACTGAAAATGCTGAGACTTGAGAATAGGTACAGGTAATAAAAAAGTTCTATGGGGCACATTATAATTGAAATAATTCCACCTCCACTCACCATGACACACACACTCACACTCACACATATTCCTATTAAGAAGATAGTTCTAACTCTCACAGGTATTAATATTTCTTTCGCTAAAAGTCAGGCCTTTGATTCTCCCAGAGCCAGTTGAGTGACCGATGCTGCATATTAGAACTCCAAGCCCAGAAGCTTCATCACAGGGAGAAATTATGTGACTTTCTAACACAGTACAAGAACTGTACTTGCACTTTGCTGATCGTCTTAACTGATGGGGTTTGGAGTCGGGATAGCAAGTGGTCACGCAACAACTCTAAAAATCTAAAATCTCATAAGTACATCTGATCACGTATCCCTGAAAGTAGCTAAATGTCTCAATGATTTAAAGTGCTTCAGGCTTTAAGTGGTTCATTCAGAAGGCAAACTGAGATCATTCTGAGTCCTTGTCTTTTTTTATCATCACTTCATCACAATCCCTCTAATGAGATGAAGGGCTTCTTCTCAGTGAACTAGGGACTCAAGCGTGCTTAAAGCAATTGAATTATGTTTCTTTTGTACAGGTGCTTCACAGATTTGCTACCTTTTATATCCCTCAGACTTAGGCTGGGGCAGGAACCCACTGGTCTTATTCACTACTGAAACCCTAGGAATGAGCACAGGGCTTGACACAGAGCAGATGACAAGTAGATATGTTTAATAGATTAACAAATGACCTAGACAGGCAACATGGTACTAGGAAGATCATCTTATTCTAATACAGGACTTATTCTAAATCCTGTCTCTAACTTCTGGCTGCATAGTATCTTCAGAGAGGTCACTTAACTCCTCTGAGTTTCAGTCTCTTCAGCCATACACTAGGGACAAAACCAATCCTACATGGAGTTGCCAAAGCATCATGAGAAATAATATGTTTGAATGCTGTGATGGGTAATTTATGCATCAACTAGACTGGGCTACGGAATGCATGGTGGCAGATAAGACATTATTTTGGGGAGTGTCTGTGAGGGTGTTTCCAGAAGATATTAGCATTTAAATCAGTGTAATGAGTAAAGGCATCTTCTTCTGCCCTTGGAGATTGACACTCCTGGTTCTCAGATCTTCAGACTCAGACTAGAACTAAGGACACCATCAACCTTTCTGGTCCTCCAGCTTGCAAACAGCAAATCATGGGACTTCTCAGCTCCTATGATCAGGTGAGCCAATTCCCATTATAAATTACACACACACACACACACACACACACACACACATTCATATCCTATTGGAGATAGGAGAACCCTAATACAGATTTTGGTATCAAGAAGTGGGGTGCTGTCATAACAAATACCTGAAAATGGGGAAGAAGCTTGGATCTGGGTAATGGGTAGAGAATGGAAGAGTTTTTAGGTTCATACTAGAAAAAAACCTACATTGTCATGAATGTCCCATTAAGGGCAATTCTGGTGAAAGCCCAGAAAGAAAGGAGGAAACCTGTAGGAAAAAAACCTCATCTTCTTAGAGAATACCAAAGTGGTCATGAACAGAATGTTGGTAGAAATATGAACAATAAAGCCGATGAGGTTAGATGGAAATGAGAAGCTTATTATCAGATCATAGAGGAAAGATAAGCCTCATTATAAAGTGGCAAAGAACTTGGCTGAATTGTGTTCATGCTCCAGCGTTTTGTGGAAGATAGAACTTGTGCACAACGAAATTGGATATTTGGCTTAGGAAATTTTTAGGCAAAGTGTAAGAGCTTGGCTTTCTTGACTTCTTATGGTAAAAGGTGAGAAGAGAGAAATGACTTACAAATGAATTATTAATCAAAAGGGAAGCAGAACTTAAAGATTTGGACAATTTTCAGCCTATCCATATTAGAAAAAAAAAAATGAGAAAGCCTGTATGGAAGAGAATATGAAGGGTGTGGCCAAATTTAATAAGGGGATAGATCAGCCATTTCAGTGGAAGCCAGAAACTATTCATCAGGACAATGGGGAGAGCAGTCAGTCACCTAGATAGAACTCAGGACCTATTGTATAAGACAATGGAAGAATGACCCAAAGATGTATTGGAAAATATCAGGGCTATCCTTCCCATCATGGGCCAAGGGTTCAAGGGCCTGGGGGTGGGGGCAGGCAGAACAATTTCAAACTAGAGGTCACTACTGTTCAGCACCACCTCACATTGCAGGCTCCATTCCCTGAACACCATTGCCATGCTCCTCGCCCAGCCCTGGTGTGGCTCCCATATGCTGCACCCAGCAAAGCTGTAGAAGCACAGCAGCCTCCACCTAGACTTCAAAGGATGCCCCAGAGAGCTACAGGAGGCAGGCAGACGGCCACATAGGGGGTGAAGCCACTACAGAGAGCCCCAACTAAGGCAATGCCCAGCAAACCCATGGGGGTAGGGACAGCCAGAGTCATGGTGGGGGAGCTGCCAGCACAGAGGGTCCAGAAGACAGGACCACTGCCCCAGTGGGCCTGGAGAGCAGAGCATCGAGCCAAAGAAAATTATTCTTCAGACTTAAGGTTCAATATTATTTGCATTCCCACCATTGTGTTCTGGAAGCACATAGCATATTTGATTTCACAGGTTCATGGCTGAAGACCAATGTGACTTGAGATGAATCATACCTTGAATCTCACTCATACCTGATTTAGGTATTTAGATGAGACTTTAGACCTTAGACTTTGGATGCCGGAACAAGTTAAGACTTCGGAGGCTATTAATATAGAATAAATGTATCTTATATGTGAGGAGGACATGAATTTGGGGAGGGCAGGGACAGAACACAATTGACTGAATATTTATGTTCCCTCAAATTTCATATGTTAAAATCCTAACTCCCAAGGTGGTGGTCTTAGAAAGCAGAGCCTTTGAGGAGTGATTGGGTCGTGAGAACAAGACCCTTTTAAGTGAAATTAGTGCCCCTATAAAAGAGACCCCAGAGAGATCCCTCACCCCTTCCACCATGTGAGGTTACAACAACAAAATGGTTGTGTAGGGAGTAGATCCTCACCGGACAATGAGTCTGCTGGTGCTTTGATCTTGGACTTCCCGGCCTCCAGAACTGTGAGAAAGAAGTTCCTGTTTTTTATGTTATCATATTTTTATGATAGTTATGTTATAGCAGCCTGAAAAGAATAAAACAGTTACCAAACACCCCCCCCCAAAAAATGGGGATTTTACTTAATATATAGTGGCAATGAATTTTTTTTTCCCAGAAAAAAACACTAAGAGAAAACAATGCAAAACAAATAAACTTTTTGTGATCCTCTATAACCAAAAGATTTTTCCATTTGAAACTCATTACAAAAACAAATTCTTGTATCTATTAAAATTAACAGTGCACATTTCTTTACCCAACAATACCACTTCTGGGACTCTATATCCTTTATGACTAAATATGTACAATAAGGCCAGCAATGTTTATAATGACAAAAACAACTAGGAACAACCTGAATGTCTCTGAGTAAGCTATATATTAATAAATTGTGGTATATCTGTGCTATAGACCTACATTGTCCAATATAGTAATCATTAGCTACACTCGAAATACACTGTAAGTATAAAATATACACTGGATGTCAAAGACTTAGTAGGAAAAATAAGCATGCAAAATGTCTCATTAATAACTTTTTATATCAATTACATGCTGAAATGATAACATCTTAGATATATTGAGTTAACTAAAACATAATATTAAAATTAATTTTACCTATTCCTTTTTACTTTTTTTAATGTGGCCACTAGCAAATTTACAATTACATTTGTGGCTCGTATTGTATTTCCATTGGACAATTGTGCGATAGATCAGGAATTGGCAAACTTTTCCTGTAAAGGATCAGACAGTAAATATTTTAGGTTTTACAGGCCATGAAGATTCTATTGCAACTACTCAGTTGAGTTGAGACAATATATAAACAAATTAGCATAACGGTGTTTCCATAATTATTTATGAACATTGAGGTTTGAATTGTATATAATTTTCACATTAGGAAGTAATATTCATCTTTTAATTTTCCTCCCAACCATTCAAAAATGTAAAAACCATTCTTAGCTCATGGACCATACCAAAATAGGAAACAGGACAAGCCATAGTTTGCTGCTCTCTGCTGTAGATTGTTAAGCAGTTATTTTTTAAATGAATTAGATTTATCTGTGTTATATGTACTTTCTCTAAACAATATATTGCAGAGTAACATGCAGAGCATGATTTCATGTTTGTAAAAAAGATAAAATTATTGTGTTTATAGGTTTACCTAATTTTATATGACCAGAGAACTGTGGAAGAACTCACCCCAAACTATTTATTAAGCTGTTATCATTGGACATAAGATGGAAGGCAAGGAAGGAGAGTACGTAGTTTTTTCTTTGTGTGCCTATATCATGTTTCCCTGATCACAACAATTACGTATGACTCATAATTTAAAATTCTGATAAATAGAAGGTATATACATTTCAAAAGTCCCATCATATATCTATAAAGGCTGCCATTGAAATGTTAATATTCATGTTTATATGCTATGAAACATATCAAAAGTTTCATCACATATAACACATAAAGACTACCATTGAAATATTTGATATTAATGTTTATTTCTCTTCTGTTTGTCATCACTACAAAAACTAGGGAGGAAAAAAACTTAGATCAACACAAAACTTTAACGATACAAAATATTTTAAGTTAAAGATGTTGTTACCCTTCAAATTCTACCCTTTAAATAAGTATAAAGAGTTGAATGTCATCTGGGCTCTTAATGAGATACAATGTTTTCATATGCTCTTATTCATTCAGAGCATACTTTATAGAGTTAGTTAATTTAGCAGACACTTCACTCTCAGTTTGTACCAGCTCTCTATTGCAAATTACTCCTTAGAGGCCTAAAGCAAAAAGTAAACAATTACCATCTCACGCAGTTTCTGTACATCAGGAATTCAGGAGCGGTTTAGTGCTGGTTCTGACTCACAGTCTCACAAAAGGCAAGCTGTCAGCCAGGGCTGCAATGATCTGAAGGCTTGACTGGGGCCAGAGGATTCATTTCCAAGTATTAACAGTTCACTCTCGGACAGACATTGGCAAAAGGCTTCCTTGACACGGGGACTCCCACGTAGATCTGCTTGATGTCCTCGTGACATGGCAGGTGGCTTCCCCCAGACTGAGGATACAAAAGAGAAGAGGGTGGAAGCGATGGCTGCAATGCCATTTACAGTCCAAACTTGGAAGTCACACATCTATGATAACCCACTGGTCCAGGCCAGTTCTATTCCATACATGAGGGCTCCACACCAGGGCATGAAGAACAGGAAGCAAGAATCACTGGGCACTTTCTTGGAAGTTGACTACCACACAGTTGCCCCAAAACATTCAGAGTGACAGCTACGGGCAGGGCCTGAGTCTAGCTATTATCCATGTTTTACAAATAGAAATCTGATTAAAATATTCTAATTCTGTGTATAGCTCTATTATAGGGAAAAAAAATCTTTACACTGTATTAAAAGCTTATCTAACTATAACTTAACAGTAACAACCAACAAATCACTCCTTTTAAAACACTTAGAGAACACGGGGTTATTTTATACAAGCAAACTACCTGCCTGTATAAGCCACATGCTCAAGTGAATAAAACACAAGAAGCAAGGCATCAGGTGGAGAGAAATTTATAGTAAAAACGAACTGCTTTGGTTTATTATTTTCTTGATAAAGTACATGGATAGCATAGAAAGTACAAAATTTCACTTGGGGAAAAAGATCAGGTTATTAAACAGTATGTAAATTTTTGGAAAAGAAATGTGTATGCACAGAAAAAAGACTAGAAGGCTACACACCAACCCTGAGTGGTGATCTCTGGATATTTGGATTAGACAAGACTGCTTTCCTTTTGGCTTATGTGTTTTTATCTTTGATGTTCACACAGAACATGTATCAATCAGTTTAATGAGAAAAAGACTCAGGCGAAAATGCCCATTGTCTGTTTTTCTGGCTTGTATTAAGGTATTTCTGTTCCCTAAATTGCCTTTTGAAGAATTTTATTCAAGATCCATAAATCATTCTTACAAACCCAGAAAGGATAAGTTACCTGTTCTAACATTTAATTCTGAGGCTATTAGAAGCTAATTGTGAATAGGTGAAATAAGAGATAAATTTCATTTACATTAACTTACTTTTATGCTCAGGAAGGTCAAAGGTAAAGGTTTTGTCTCTTTCTGGTCCATAAAATATAGATTGCTATTTTCAAAGTACATCAACAGTGGTAATAGCTATTCCCATTAGTCAGTCATATAATCTTATGAAATATTGACATGATAAAACAATGCAACTGAGAAAAAAACCAATAGACCACACGTTTTATTGACAAATAAATGCACAGGCTTAAATTGTCTCTCATCACCTTTATACCTGATTGACATGTTATCAGAAAAATACAGATTTAAAGCTGGACACGATCAATGATTTCAAAACAATTTTTAGTGCAGATAAAAATACAAATTCAATTCAATCTTAATTCATATTTGGGTTCATGCCACTTTGACAGCTACATTTTATGGCAAAATGTACTTTAATTTTATTCAAACCTTTTTCCAGCTTTTCTTAGAGAATTCGCTTTTTAATTTATGATACTTCCTTGCCCAATTCAAGCTTCATTCACTTTTAGATAACTTTGGAAAGATAAATAACTGACATACTCTGCCATTCATGAGTAATGTACTGCCTGTAACTTAACAAAATAAAATAGGTGGCCAAAGAGATATATTTGTTTTAGAAATAAATATGTATCATATGTATAAGTAATAAAATAAAAATAAATTAGAAACATGTCATAAAATGTTTTTCTATTTTGCTGAGATTAAATCATATACTGTAATATATTGTTAGGTCATATACCTTTAAAGAATGAAATATCTTTGTCATGTCTTATGCTGAATATAACTATGTCTGAATCTAAAGCATGCAAGTTAAGTCATATGTTTACATCTTATTACAGACCGCTATTTTTAGTATATATTCATTAGAAAATATTTCCTTTTGTTGGTAAAATATTGTGTTATCACAACACCAGTCAATAAAAATACTTGAAAAGCAAGGATAGCTCTGTGATGCACTTGAAACTTTTCTCCAATTTATAGGTCATAACATAATGAGTATTTTTTATAAAAAAACAATCATTTCTTGAGTACCTTCTATGTGTCAGGAACACTCTTGGGCATACACTTCTTCACATATATAATTTCATTTAATCTTACAACCACCTGCAAGGTGGAAAATATTAATATTATCTTCACTTTACAGATGAGCAAACTCACATCGCTCTGAACTCAAAGCTTGGATTTTGAACTGCTATACTTCAGAACATTAATTAACAGGTGGATCGTGCATTTGTGCTTGAATAAGGGAAAACCAACTTTTCCTTTCTATACTCACAATCACTCTCAGTACACATCAGTTCTCTGGCAGACACCAACTACCTAGAATTTAACTCAATTGTTCTGATTCTATCCACCTGGTGATGTTATCGGATCCCATAGGTTAAGGGCTCAATCCCCCAAGATTGCCCCCACTTCAGATGCCCCAGGGTCTGATCCTGTGCTTCTTACTGGCGAGCTATAAATCGGAGCTTCCATAACCAATGTTCGAGTTCAAACATTGCTAGAATGGCTCATCAGACATGGTGAAACACTTGACTCACCTGTACAGGTTTATTATAAAAGAATAAAACTCAGCCTGATGGAAGAGATGCTTAGGGCAAGGGACAGGGGAAGGAGGGGGAGTGTCCGTGCCTTCTCCTGGTTGTCACCTCCCATGTGTTTAGCAACAGGAAGATCTCTGAATCCTGTCCACTGGAGTCTTTATGAAGCCTTAGTTACCTAGGCATGATTGACTAAATCATTAGCCAATGGTAATCAGTTCAACCTGCAGTCAAGAGGTGGGGCTGAAAGTTCTAATCTCACGGTTGGAATCCCTGGCAACCACCCCCCATCCTGAGGCTACCTGGGGGCCACCAGCCAGGGGTCTCCTCATTAGCATACAAAAAGACCCATATCACTTTGTAGATTACAAAGGTTTTAGAAGCTGTGTGCCAGTAAAGCGAAGGGGAGGCAAATATATATTTCTTCTTGTATCATGATATCACAGTGCCTGTACAGTTGTTTCTCACAATTATTCGCAGACACTACTGGTAGCAAACACTCATAGTGAAGTCAGAGACAAGAAGTTTCAAGTTGCCTTTATAGGACCTGCCTTGCAAAGGCCATCTTTAAAGAAATTTCAGGCATGGCACACCATCTCCTATTTATTCTCTAGACCTGATTACAAGTAGACCACTTATAAGCATGGTCAAGAATTGTAAATTCTATTACCCTGAGTCAACCAAACTCTGTTTTTTCCTTTTAGTGATTAGAGTGTGATCAATAATAAAAGGAAATAGTAGACATAAAGGGAACCTCTCTGTGTTCAGCCTGCCCCAGACAACTGGCTGAGCCAATCATGGTAATTCCATTCTCCCATTCAACAAGAAATTTCAACTGGCAATGAGATGGGAGGGGAAATCTCGTGGGGTTGGGGACTGCTTCTAGGTAAAGTTCTCACTCTTAAGAGAGAACTGCAGAAGGAGACAGGCTCTTTCTTTCTTCTAGATATTGTTGTGACTGTACAGGACACTTACAACATCCAAAAATGTCTTGCTTTTAGACTGAGATAATGCTGCTTGGAGAATGGCTCTATGAACTCAAAGAGTCTGAGTTGTTTGATGACAGCATTTAGCCACTGAGAATACCATACTTGGAGCTCATCCAACCTCTGGGCTCACTTTTAAGTGAAATAATATATCCTCTACGTCTTAAACTAGTTTGAGTTAAGTTTCTGTTACAAACACTCTGTATTCTGCTACAGAATAAGTAGGGTGCCAAAAGCACCCTACTTATTCCAGCAGTAACCAAATAATAGCCATGTACTTAAGCATTCAAGTTCCTTCTTAAGTGACCAGAGTTTCAGTTAATGCAGTTGAGTAATAAGCTATCCTAAAACCTAGTGGCATAAAACAGCCAGTTATTGTGCTCACAGATTCTGTAGGTCAGAAATTTGGACAGGACACAGAGGGAATAGCATGTCTTGTGTTCTCTGATATCTGAGGACTGAGGTGGAGGCTTTGAAATCCTTGAAATCTTCAGAGACCTTGCAGACTGAGGGTTGGGCTCATGCAAGGGCTCCTCCACTCACACGGCTCATAGTTTTGCTGGCTATTGGCTGAGAACCTAGTTGAAGCTGTTGGCTGGAACATGCATAGTTGGCTTCTCCATGGTGCCTGAGCTTCCTCAAAACATGGTAACTGGCTTCTACAGGAAAGCATCCTAAGCAAGAGTGAGGGCCAGACAGAAGCCACATCACCTTTGATGTGCTACCTTCAGAAGTCGCCCAGCGTCACCTCCACTGCAGTCTACAGCTCAGGGCAGTTACCAAGTTACATCCAGTTTCAAGCAGAGGGAACAAAGAAATGTCATTATCACATTGTAAGAATAGCATGCACATGGGGTGTATATTTGTATGGCCAACTTTGGAAATGCCATCTGCCACAGTTTGCTTCTGGCCACAGTAATTCACAACCCTAGCACATGCAAAATATACCATTCCTCTCCCAAAACCCTCAAGTCTTATTGCAGAATCGGCTCAAAGTCCAGAATCTTGTCACCAGAATCAGCTTCAGTCCAGGTGAAAATGAGGCTCCCAGATGCACTTCCTCAACCACAGCACCTCAACTCTCTTCCTCTGCATCTTAAGACTGTGAAGCACAGAGATAAGTTCCTATTTCAGACATATCCAACATTCAGTGGTGGGATAGGCATAGAATGCCTGCTAAGGACAGCCCTTGTCATAAAGTGGGGACAGGGGACACACACTGTCGACACTGTTGCCCAGCAGTTCTAAAATCTGAACAGGTGTTTACTGTCCTCCCATTGATAAGAGCTTAGTCTCAGGAATTTTCCACCATAGCTCTTGGTTAGATTTCCCCACCTGAGTTACATTTCTTTTTCCATCCAATGTAGCACATGGTAGCAGCTGAATTATTTTCTTAGCTTCCTTCCCATAGAACCCAAAGATCTCTTTCACTTTATACTGTCTTTGTCCCTTTCCTTCTGACTGGATATAATTCTTTTAAAATTTTTGTATGTTTCTTACAAACCAATTCATATGACGTTAGACAAAAGCCACAAATCTCTTCAAGATGACCATTTTTCCATAATGATCTTTCTGTAAGGCTAGTATGAAACCATGCCCTTAAGATCCTTAAAAACCCTATTGTTTGTTTTGAGGTACCACCTTAAACATTTCCTGGGCCTTAACAAAGGGTTTACAGCCACACTCTTGGTTTTATCAGTATAAAATGTTTTTCTGACAGTATTCTGGATTTGATTTCCACCTGAAAAACATTTTCTAATTTGAGAATCTTAGAGAGTCTGAAGTGAGAGACTTTTATGCTCGGCAAGGCATGCATGGCTCCTTTCTGTTTCCTCTGAATTTCACTTGAAAACTGAACAAGTTCACCAAGTTCATTTCCTATTTTCCACATTCCTGCAGGTGACAGTGTTGATGCACTTCCCACCGTTACATGACAAGGGTCCCTGACCTTTGGCTTCCAGTATCATTGTCCCCACGTTCTTTTAAGACTTCACCAATAGCCTCTTTAATGGGCCTCAGACTTCTGCTGCTTTTATGTCCTGGAGATTCATGAGGTCTCTCCTCATAGTGTCTTCATGCCTTCCAATCTCACCTCCTACTTAGTCCCAAAGCCATTTTCATATATTTTAGATTTTTGTTATGGTACCTCCCCACTTCTGGTACCAAAGTATATTCCTGTTACTATGGCTACATACCAAATGACTCCAAAAATTATTAACATAAAACAATCAGTTATTGTGCTCACAGAATCCAAAGAAGGAATTGTAGAGGTGGCTTGTCTCTACTCCACAATTTCTGAGAAATCAGAAGGAAAGTTCAGTGGCTGAGGGGAAGAATTATCTGAGGGTTGACTGACCATAACTGTTAGCTAAGATTTCATATCGGTCTGTCAGCTGTGATACCTACACAAGGCTTTTCCATGTGTCTTGGGCTTCCTTGCAATGTATTTTCTGGGTTCCAAAGGCAGGAGTCTTGAGAATGAGCAAGGACCACACAAAAGCCATATCACTTATTGTGAATTAATAAACTTATAAATCCCCCAATCTCACTTCTGCCAAATTCTATTGGTTGAGTTACAAAGTCCACCCAGTTTTTAAAGAATAGTCACATCAATAAATAGTGTTGGGAAAACAGAATATCCACATGTAAAAGAATGAAATTAGACCCTTATCTTTTTTTTTTTTTTTTTTGAGACAGAGTCTCACTCTGCTGCCCTGGCTAGAGTGCCGTGGTGTCAGCCTAGCTCACAGCAACCTCCAACTCCTGGGCTCAAGCGATCCTCCTGCCTCAGTCTCCCGAGTATGTGGGACTACAGGCATGTCCAGCTAATTTTTTTCTGTATATTTTTAGTTGGCCAATTAATTTCTTTCTATTTTTAGTATAGATGGGGTCTCGCTCTTGCTCAGGCTGGTTTTGAACTTCTAACCTTGAGCCATCCCAGAGTGCTAGGAGTACAGGCATGAGCCACTGCAACTCAGCCAACCCTTATCTTATTATACCATAAATAAAAAATCAACTCAAAATGGATTAAAAAAACCTAAATGTAACACCTGAAACCATAAAACTTCTGGAAGAAAACATAGAGAAAACCTCCTTAACATTGGTAATGGTTTTTTGGATACCACACCAAAAGCTCAAGAAATGAAGGCAAAAATAAGCAGATGAGACTACATCAAATTAAAAAGCTTCTTCACAGCAAAGAAAACAATCAATACACTGAACAGGCAGCCTACCGATTGGGAGGAAATCCTGGTAAAGCATACATCTAATAAGAAGTTAATATCAAAATATGTAAGAAGCTCACAAAACTGAGTAGCAAAAAAGTAATAATAACCCAATTAAATGGGCAAAGGACCCGAATAGCCATTTCTCCAAAGAAGACTTACAAATAGCCAACAAATGTGTGAAAATGTACTCCACATCACTAATCTTCAGAGAAATGTAAATCAAAAACCACAATGAGATATCACGTGTTAGCTGTTTGGATGGCTACTATCAAAAAGGCAAGATATAATTATGGGTGGGGTATAGAGAAAAGGGAACTCTTGTACACTGTTGGTAGCGATGTAAATTGATACCACCCATCATGGAAAATAGTATGGAGGATCCTCAAAAAATTAAAAATAGAACTACCATATGACCTAGAAATTCCTCTGCTGGGTATATACTCAAAGGAAATGAAATCAGCAGCTCATAGATATATCTGCATTCCCGTGTTCACTGCAGCGTTATTGACTATAGCCAAGATATGGAAACAACCCAAGTGTCCATCAACAGATGAATAAAAGAAGAAATTGTGGTACATATATACAACGAAATATTATTCAGAACTAATAAAGAGAACCTGCCATTTGTGATAACATGGGTGAACCTGGAAGACATTATGCTAAGTGAAATAAGCCAGACACAGAAAGAAAAATACTGCCTGATCTTAGGCACACGTAGAATCTAAACAGGTCTAATGCATAGAAATAGAGTATAGAATGGTAGTTATAGGGAAATGACAGGGACAGAGAGAAGGAAACAGGGAGATGTAGGTCAAAGGGTAAAAAATTGTGCTTACGTAGGAAGAACAAACCTGGAGATCTAACGTAGAACACAAAGACTAGTTAATAATACTGTACACTGGAAGTTTGCTGGAGAGTAGATTCTAGGTGCTCTTAACCACGTAAAAAAGTTAAGTATGTAAGATAATGGGTATGTCGCTTGCTTATAGTAACCATTTCACTATATATAGCATATATCCAAACATCATGCTGTGCAGCTTAAATATATAAAATTAAATAAATAAATGATTTTTTTAAGTGGGAAAAAAAATAGTCTCACCAGTTCCAAAGTGAGAGAACAAGACCCCATTTCTTGATGGAACAGAGTCCACGTCATATTGGAAAAACAGAATGTGGGATGGAATATATAGATACAGATCCATTCATTATGGAAAATACAATCTGCTACCACTAGATTGGAGATATGTTTAATTAGGGGTAACCTCATGTCTATAGACCATAATCTATAGGCAGTCCCAAGATCATTGAATAAAATGTACAGGCTGGATGAGATGCCTGAGTGTGACCGCTGGCTGGGTCATCTAGACCAAGATTCTATTCCTTTCTGGGCCTCATTATTCTTATTTATTAAAGATATATTTAAAATAGACCATCTCTAAAGTTATTTCCATGTCAAAAATATACTGTAATTCATTTATTTTAAAGGATGCCCAAATGTTTTACGCCAATTGCTGTCCTTGTGATCTTTGTGACTTAATTTTGCTCAAACATCCGTGTCCTCATTTGGGAAAAAGTATAATAATAATAACCATGTTTACTTCTTAAGGTTGTTATGGAAATGAAATGATAGAATAAATGTAGAAAAGCTTAGAGCAAAACCTGGACCCCAGTAAATACTTAATAAATATTGCCTGTTACTTCATAGAGAATTCAGCCACATTTTGGCAACCATACTATTTTGACCATTTGGGAAACATATAAGTTACAAAAGAGGCGACTTTTATCGAAATGCAAAATCGGTCTGATATGGACACAGCCCAGATACATATGAGCCCAGTCTCAAAAAAATGTGAAAAGAAATTGCTCTTTTCTGTTATTTTTAACAGGAAATATTTATTGGTACCAGACCGGGTGTTAAAGTTTTATATGCATTTGATGCTTACATAAACCTAATAAGGCAGTTTTTAGAATTGAAAATTACTATGTTTACCTGCCCCGTGACATATTACTTTCTACACTGCTATAAATTCTCTGCATTTTTTTAATGCTTTTCGCTTTCCTGCACTACCAGATATAACAGGCGAAAATGTTTAAGAGAGATACTGAGGGTTATTAATAGACATCATTAGTAATAAACCACAATGTTAATTTCATGCCCTAAATGCTTCTTATCTTGCTCCTAATTGAAAAGAATTCCTTGTCTGGATCTCTCGGCCTCGTGTCACCCCCAAAGCAGAGCCAAGGATTGGTTCCCTTTCTGAAAGCGGTAGGCGATCTAAAGATGAACAAGAAAGGGCAGCCTTTCAAATGAGAGTCTCTAAAATAAGAGAAAAAGAATTCCTAAAAGGAGAGAGATGCAGAAATGCACCCTAATCAGGTAATGTCTTCATTCCAATCATTAGAGTCCTTGTTTCAATCATTGTCTTTTGAATTGCCAAGCTGCCTTTTAAAATATGAAATGGTTTAAACTATTAAAGTGGTTTCTTTGCCCCAGGACTTCTCAGAGCTAATATTTGTCGAGAATCTCCAGGAGGGTCTGTAAAGTATTTCCTATATATATATATATTTAACCTTGAAACTCACTTCTCTTGTTCTTGCCGGACTGGTATTCCCTGGAATACCATTCAGGGACTATTGGGATGGATTTATCAGTAAGACATTCTTGGCAGCTAATCGGATGGGGAGATGGCAATTTTGATGTGGAAAGAGAACAAGGGGAATTGGGACAGTTCTGGGGCGGAGAGTCCTGTATGGGGTGGCCTAGAGCACCTCAAATGCCAGGATCAGCAGGAAGGCAAGATGCCTGGAAACGGAACAGGGAGAGAGAGGCTCCCCCTCTCCCCTCACTTTATACTATTTTCTTTTATCCAACATGAATGAATGTACTCTTCCACTGGTTCAACATGTGAATTCTAAAATGCCTAATCCAGGGACTTCATCCATGCTGGTGCTTACCATTCCTTGTACTCCAGAGTATGAACTATTATCTATAAAATGTGGGGCATGGACTAATTCAGTTATAGCAAATAGATTTCATTCCATTTGCCAGTGCTCACCAATCATAGTATCGTCCATCCCTTTTTGTTAAGAAAAATAATTTTTTTTTTAAGACTATGAGATCCTTACCATTTGATCCAGCAATCCCATTACTGGGCATCTACCCAAAAGAACAAAAGACACCCTATAAAAAAGACACCCGCACTCAAATGTTTATAGCAGCACAATTCACAATGGCAAAGTTGTGGAAACAACCCAAGAGCCCATCAATACATGAGTGGATTAATAAAATGTGGTATATGTATACCATGGAGTACTATTCAGCAATAAGAAACAATGGTGATATAGCACCTCTTGTATTTCCCTAGATAGAGCTGGAGCCCATTCTACTAAGTGAAGTATCCCAAGAATGGAAAAATAAGCACCACATGTACTCACCAGCAAATTGGTTTCACTGATCAACACCTAAGTGGACATATAGCAATAACATTTATCAGGTGTCGGGCAGGTGGGAGGGGGTAGGAGGGGATGGGTATATACATACATAATGAGTGTGATGTGCACCATCTGGGGGATGGTCACACTTGAAGCTCTGATCCAAGGAGGGAGGGGGGACAAGGGCAATATATGTAATCTTAACATTTGTACCCCCATAATATGCTGAAATAAAATAAATAAATAAATAAATAAATAAAAGACTATGAGATCGTATATCTCGTTGGTGATAGTTGGGAAATGGAGCCACTGTCAACTTCCCAGGTCTGCCTTGAGTTTAGGTATAGAGAATGAAAACACATGGCCTCTTGTCTGCCTTCTGGCACGAGTGACTCATTAAATTCTGACCGTTTATGACCCTGACCCTGATAAGCTCATGGGCTACTGTTTTCTGGAGACAGTACTGTACTATCTTCCCTAGAAGGAGTAATGTAGTGAGAGGAGCCTAAAAGTCAAAAGTAATCACAGTGACAGGAAAGCTATGGATATGCACATTTTATCCTTCCTTTTAGGAATAAAAATAAATGGCAGCTTATATCTTTATTCTGGAAATTTTGGACTAGATACCAACTTCTCACAAACATAGAAGCTCACACTCTTGCGAGGTATAGCCCTTGTCATTATTTAAAGCATTCATTCATATAAGTATAATATATGCTGTCCATCTCTGACATTTCAAAATGTTCCACTTAATTTTACTTGATTAAAACCCTAATTTTTTAGCCTCGCTCTCGCTCAGCTTTTCACAATCAATCTTGCCATGGAAAGCAGTGAGTCCAAATAACAGGAAGAGAGGAATTCTTCAAGTGTTTTCACATTTTAAAAAAAAAATTATATGAAACTTCCTTTTGATAGACACTTCCTTATCGTAAAATGCACTTGTGATATTTCTACTGTAAGTGCATTTAGGCAAATTTCATAGAGAATCAGACCTTCAACTTCAGCAGGTACAGTATTTTAGCAGTCTAACTAGGAAGGCATGCTTACGTGTCAGATGAAAGTTTTCTCAACTAACACTTGGACACTTGGAGATATTTTGTATATGTGATTCCCCAGTACCTAACTACTAGATGAGCTTTTTAAAAATATACATTTCTCCCCGAAATGATGAAAACCCGTGATCAGTCGCACCTCTAACTTGCAGGTTTCTTCATTAGTTCACTCAGCGCGTATTTATAGAATACCTAGTCTGAGCCGAGTCGGCGGGCAGAGCATGTGAGGGAAACACATTCATTAACTTCACTCATTCATTTAATAAACTTTCGTGAGCTAGGCTCTGTGCTCTGTGCTCGAGAGACAGTAGTGAATAGGACAAGGTACAATATGGAAGACAGACAATCAAATAGCCACAGTGGTCAACCCAAGAGATGAATGTCCAAGAAACCAAGGCCAAAAGAGAGATCATGACTTGCCAAGAGTATTCAGTTAGTCCAGGATGAAGCTGGGCCTAGAATCCACCTTCTGGGCCACTTTCCATCTTGTTGAGACGTGACAATATTGATAAAGGCCCTCACTTCCTGCCTTCCCGCTATGCTAAGCACTGCACCGTGTGCTCAGTTTATCCTCATGCATGATGATTCCATTTCATTCTGACATCCTCGTAAAATTATTTTGGAAAGCAAATCCTCAGCAGTCTTCCAAAAGCCTAGAGGCTTTCCCCTTCCTACACCCCACCGCCCCAACCACATACTCAGATACCTAAGAAGGGACCTGTTCTTGCCCTCAAACTTGCGTGTACTTTAAAGGCTTTATACTCCCTGGCTCAGGTCCCTGCCCGGGTGACATGTGAGCAGTTACGATGCCACAGAAACTATTAACCAGAACATGGTTCCCAAGCCTAGCTAAACACCAGAATCACCTTGGGAGGCCTTAAAAACTAAGTTTACCAGAAAAGCATGATCTAGCATGGTGGTTCCCAAAGTATGATGCCTAGTCCAGCAGTATCAGCAGCAGCCTCTGGGAACTTGTTAGAAATTTGGGATTGGGGCCCTTCCCCAACTCACTGAATCTGCGGGTACAGCCCAGCAATCTGCGCTTGAACAGCCCCTCCGAGTGGTTCGGCTGCAGTAACAACCGATCAAGGAGGGATGGAGTAGGTGCTAGGGATTATTTTTAAGTACCTTAGATAATTCTGAAGACCAGTGAGTTGGGAACCACAGAGAGAGTATTCCTCACAGCTAAAAACACCATTTGGAATGCCCCGGGGAGATGAGGCAACCACTGTACAAAACAAAATATTAGCAAAAACATTCAAAAATAATAAGGATGGAAAAACTTGGCAAAGGATTCTAAAACTGCACAACATTGCTATTAATTGCAGTACATTCGAAAGTCACACTCCAGGATGAAAAATACTTATGTTGCAAAATATCTTATTTTGAGAGCTTAAAAAAAAATGAATCTTTCAAAGTTATCTATTCTAAAGCCACGATTTTAAAGAAAAACAATTTACAGACTACATGCCCAAAATGGAGGAAAATGTTCTGTTTCCCAGCTTTTATCTTTAATAAAATGCATGGCCTTTTCTCTCCTATTAGTTTTCCTACTGACATTTAATGTTAGTTTAAATTGTTATTGTTTTAAATGTTCATGATGTGATTTTATGTTTGTTAACAAGCGTATCTTTTTTTATGTTCTTTACTAATTGAAAATTAATAAGATGGAGATAAAATTATAAAGAACATAACATTCTGGATTGCAGACTGCATGGTGTAAGTGAAAATAAAATCCTCAATGGCTAACACTTCTTATTAAAAATAAAATCCTCAATGGCTAACGCTTTCTCATTAAAGATTCCAAAGTCAATGTCCTGCTGACTTGCTATCATACGGTGGTCTTTGGCACCCACAGACAGTCATTTTTCCCAGGTCTGTGGAGACTCTGGTCTAGGATGTTGTCCCTCTGAGTCCCTTATGAGATTCAAGCCATGTGCTTCCACTGTGCCCAATGCTTTACGTGCAAACCGTCCCCCTCCAAAAACAATAAGTTGTTAGAGCGTGAGATCATTGGAACCCCAACTTTTAGATGAGAGAACCGAAGCTTAAAGAAGTTGAGCCACTTGGCTGACTCAGCTGACTCCAGGCAGTCTGCCACCAGTCCCTTTCCCTTCCCTGTCACCATCCTGCCTCCCTCATGCCTACTGCGGTACCAGGACCACGATGGACCCCCTGAACAGCAGGGCTTCTCTGTCTGCTTGCTGTGTGTACAGCTTTGGCCTGGGCTAGCTTAAGACTTTCAAAGCCCCTAAGTACTGAACAGCTTACGTAACTCAAATTCAAAAACCACACTCAACTATAAAGGAAGCCTAAGAAAGTCCAACAAAGTTCTTATTTTTCTCATGATGACTACTCTGATGCCTTGTCAAAAGATCAAATGTAAAAATTCTTTAAAACAAACATTTGTTGCTTTTGCTTCTCTTGGGATACTAAAAGCATGCACATGGTACAATCCAGGGTTGGCCTATTTTGACGTGACTTACTGAAGGAAGTTTCTTTAGACACCCCCCCCCCCCACCCAGGGCTTATACTCGGTCTGCCTGGGAATAGGAGAGGGGAGGCTGCCTTCTACCTGATCTTTGCTTTACTGTATCCCTGAGTCAACAGACACTCACCATGAGAGAGCTGCAAGAGAGACCCAGGTGCTACAAGATACTCTCCAGGGGTTTTAATATTTCACTGCCAATTCAGGTTTAGCCACTGTAGTCAAAAAGATTTAGGAGTCTCACCCCTAAAGACGTTTGCATAAGCATGGAGGCATGGCTAGCTTCATTCTTGTATGTGTGCAAGACTCCTGCTAGCACAGATGAGAGCAACAGCTCCAGAACTGTGTGCATACAGCAGGCAGATACTATCATCATGGCATGCCATCATGGCGTGCCAAGAAGAAGAAACCCGTCTTCAACAGTACATTGAACATAAAAACCTGCATTCAGCCCTGGAGCTTGGTTGTCTTGGGAAAATGCAAACTCTGCCTCCTAGATGAGCTCTCGCTAATTTGGGGTCCCTCAGCATGTTGCCTGACCAGCTCGCCTTCTAAAACACTAGCCCCCCAAACGCCATACTCCCCTGGGCTCCATTCTGAACTTCTCACCTTGTTCCAAAACCCCCATCTAAGATGTCTTTTGTGACAAGTGTGGGGAAAATGTGGCGAACAGTTAAAAGTGAATCTCTTACCTCTTTGAACTGTTTTCTTCGTACTTCGTGTACACAGATACACTTTTGATGTGTTAACTAGAAAATCTGACTAGAAAAGAACAAAGCAGCTGTCACCCGGGAGGAAGGCACTGACAGAAAAACCACACAGCCCTTTATTGAAGAACTGTCAAGCCTATCCTACAGTTCTGGGGTTGTCTGTGGTATTTATCAAAGACCTAGATCTGATGCAGGAAATTAAAAATAATAATAATAATAAGTCTATCCACTGGACATTTATTAAAGGAATCTAAAATTATATTACATTTAAAATAACGAAAATGGGTATTTTAACAGTTCAGATACAAGATTGCTTTTATTAGTTAAGTTGTATATGGATGCAGATTCGTATATTTATGTTCATGCTTTCCTGACCACAAACATACACGGGTACATAGAATAAAGGTAGACAACATGCTACACACTAATTAAAAACCTATTTTTTCTCACTATGAGAGGAATCTTTTAATGCATTTAGAAGGTTTTTTTTTTCCTCAATGTAACCTTTATTTAATATTGTTATATATAAAGAATTGAATCTTTCAAAAATTTCTGAAAGTGGCTTAAACGAGGTCTTCTCAGGCAACTTGATTCTTTCATTTCATGTTGCTCTATTGACTCACAATATTTCAGTGAATATCATTCCCAGCTCTAAAACTTTTCCCAACTCCATGCCTTTACTAGTTGTAAAATTATGTGTTCTATGTGCTATTTGGGCCCAGTCCTAATTATTATATAGCGTGGAATTCATTTACTTTTTTCTAAGCAAATATACTGTATGTAATAAGAGTGGTTTTCTCACAAAATTCCAGTGGCATGAACATAAGGAGAAAAGAAATCTAGGAAAGAGTGCACAGAAAATAAAATGTATGATCGCTAAGTCTAGCTAGAAATAGTCCATATACTCAAATAAGTGCATCTCCTTTGTGTTTCTTTGCCACAGTTCCAGGAGATAGGCAAGGCTCAGGCTTGGGGCTTCAAATCTTAGCTGTATAATCTAAGGGGTATACGTCTGTGGGCTGATTATTTCATTTTTCTGAGCTTGTTTATTCATCTGCAAAATAGGGATGGTATCTACCTCAACAAGGGTTATTTAACAGGAATATTCACCAAAGCAGGTGGCCCAGAACATTAGTTGCAAAGGAATAAGTGGATACAAGATGACCAAAACAAAACAAAACTGGGGAAGGGAGGATGTTGCCATGGTTAAATACATTTCAGAATCGTGGCATTGACACTGAACGGTGTAGAACAGATTTCTATAGAACACAATGCAGAGCTTCTCAGAGCCTTTCACTTGCTCATGTATTGTTATTAATCACAAATAGAATTCAAGGTTCAGATTTCCACAGAAGTCTTTGACCTGGTACTCTTTTATGATGAGTATTTCTAAGGATTAATATTTCTCAGAACATAGTTTGGCAAAAAAAAAAAAAAAATTCTAAGAGGCATCTGAAGTCAACAGAAACTTTTTTTTTAATGGTACATTTGGACTTCTTTGCATATGGGTGATGTTAACAACTGGCAAAGTATCTGGTAACTCAGATTACTGTTGCCTGAGTTGCGAAGTGATTTCCATGGCCTACAATCCAGTATGCTTGTCGTGTGCCTATTAAGAAAAAATTCTCTAGAGGATAAACTTATTAGGTAAATAAATAGCTAGGAATATTTTTACTATTAAGAATTTGTTGGTGGTTAATTTAAATTAGATTTCCTTCTGAGTGGTTTAAATGTATTTATGTATCTAAACGTTTATCAAGTGGGACCATGGACCAAGTAGTACATACATTGAGATTAGGACAAGTCCTGGGTGGGAATTTGTTGGCCAATGCGATGGGTTTTACAGTCTTTTTCCCTGGACCCACCAAAAGGAAGATTTGCAGGGGCTCATAGCTGAGATCCACCGTCCCTTGTTTATTCTCAACTTTAAAAGCCAAAATACTGCATGGAACAAGGGCTCTATAAATATCTCTGCATAATTTAACTTTTCAATCAATTGAAGGCAGGAAGAATTGATGATTCATTTGTCTCCTTTTTGAAAATTCTTTCCTTCTCTGAAAATTCCAACATTTTCAAAGTCTCTGATAAATAATACCAAGTTCATTGGCATTTCAAACAGATAAGACGTTTATCTATTTTAAACCCTGATGAATGTCATATTTCCATTCAAATTTGGGAAGATCATATTTTCAGCTACCAACCGACTATGGAAAAATCCTTCAGACAACAATAACCTCTTAATTGAAGATTTCTCTTAAAATTTTTAATAGAATAATGTGGGTGTTATCCTCCTGAAAAACAAAATTACTTTTAATGAAGCAGTTCAAAATCAGGGCAAGAAAAGAGCAAAGAGTTTCCTTGAGGTTCTTGTGACAGTTTACATAAAAAGATGTTTTATTTTCTCTTCCCAGGGTGTACACCATCATTTTATCTTATTATTCCTGACATTCAGTTCATCATATTAGCATCTTTGTGGGAAACAAGAAAGCAATTAAGGCTTTTGCTTTTTATTCTTTAGAAGACAGAGATTTTGCGTTTCTTCAAAACTCTTAATGATGAGGCAGACCTGGTCAAACCAAATGCACAGGTTTTAAAATGCAATAAAGATAGAGCTTTAATAATTTTCAATTATAGTTATTCTGCAATAATGTTGGCAAATCTCATCTAAAAAGTAAATTATTCATTGAATAGGATATGGGAAAGCTTTGGGATTGTGTGACTCTCCCATTTAAAGTTTCACTAAGATTTTCCTAGATAAGGTCCTTTTAAAAGATTACATATTTTATACTTTGTTTCTATCCCTTTTCTTCATTCATGATGCTGTTTCTACTTTTTAATATACTTTTCTAACAAAACACGGTAGTTATAGAGCAGCCTTTCAGAGGGATCTATTCAGAATAAGTATTCATTCACTTGCTGCCAGAAATACTGATAATATGATATTTTTTATTTAGTTTTAAGAATACATTTTTCATTTTAAGCAAATGAAACTTAGAACTAAATAAAAAAAAACTGTCTTTGGCTTTCATTAGAAAATTGGTAGGAAAAAGTCTTTCGTGTTGCCTTTGCATTAGCTAACCTTGCCTTTCATGTAAATAAATAGATCATTTATTGGAAAGTGCATAGAAGACAGCAAAACTATAGAATCCCAGAAAAATTTTAAATCAAAATAAAATATGAAAAAATGAAAAAAGAGCAATGCAGACAATTTCTTTTTAAAAAAGGAAGCATTACCTTTCTCCTTGAACTTGAAAACAAGTCATTAACTTAGTCATTTTCTATATTTCCTTTGCAATAATTTCCAATATTTATGCTCAGATAAATGCTAAATTCTTTATATCTCCCTGCTTTCCTTTCCCTTGCCATGAATTTAGTTACTTTTGTTAAATCTTCCTACCTTAAAATTGAAGAGGGCGTCACAAATTTAAGCTAGTGATTAGATTTGTGCAAAACTTTTGCAATGAAAGTTTGGACTTGAAGGCTTTACCTACAGAATTCTAGAACATATTCCAAACTTTCATAATATTCATGGGAAGTGTTCCTGAGTTCAATAACACATAAATTCGAAGTTTGCATCCAATGACTATCACCAACTTATGTTACAGACCCAAGCCACCATGTTTGAGATGGCAAAACTGTGGGCCATCTGGTAGCCTGGGCCAAACCCAATGATTTCTGTTGAATATTATTTCAGAGTCAGTATTTCTGTTTGTTTGTTTGCTTTTTCCAACTCTTGTTTAAGAAAAACATTTGTGTACCCATTTCAATGGGAAATTAAGTTGTGACAAGGGTAAGTAAATAAATTCCAGTGTCTGTAGACTCATAGGACAGAGAGGACAAGAAAATCCTTCCAACTGTCTCCATCTACCGATCTTCCTCATTCCACTTTCCCATGTGCTGCTTTGTGCTTTGAGTTCATTACAATGGCAAAGACTTCCAGAACAAAACAAAAGAAACAGAATCCACATTTGCCCTTAATCAGCATGTCTTAGCTCTACCTCTCTAAGCAGGATATGGATGTTTGAATCTTCACTAGCTTAATTTAAGCCATATATTTAGGTATGTACATGAATATTGGGGAAATAATCTTTTTCATGGAAATACTCACAAAGGATCTTTATAGAGGTAATTTTTATTTTAGAACCCTTTTGGAAAATCTCTTTACTGAGAAAATCAATGTAGACCTAACATAGCAATTACATGCGTAGTCCTTCTTTTTTTCTTTTTGGAAAGTGGAGATATTAATAGTAGCTACCATTTGTACCTCCATAATATGCTGAAATAAAAAAAATAATAATAAAAAGGATAGTAGCTACCTTGTGAATTATTGAGATGACCAAAACAGAAATACATCCAAAGTTTTGAGACCAGGCACTTAATAAATATGAGCTAATGAATAGTAAATTATTCTTATAAAAAATCAGAAGTACTAAGGCAACCTTGGCAATCTTTGTCAAAATTTACCTGGAGAAATTGTGGTTTGATGTAAAATTTAGTCTCTTTCAAGCATCATATATATGATTACATAATTTCCCCCAAATGATTTGCATGGACTTGTTCTTTACCACACTCTCTCTCCCTCTCTCTACGGAAATATTTACACAAATGTCTTTGATAGGACAAGATTATTGTTAATGACTACAAAAAATGTTCAGCAAAAATTTGAAAATAAAGCACGTTCTGCCAATGCTAAATGAAAGAACGTCCCAAAGGAAACTTATATCTTAAAACTTGAATATTTATTTTAGAAATCTCCCTTTGAATAATTGATATCTTTATATATAGTGATACGTTGAATCCCATATCATACTCGAATCATTACGGAATATTTTTCACATAGAGATTCATTGTTTATCATCTCTAGTTGGCCTTTGTTGAAGATATTTTCTTAAAAACCTTTCCCCAATGTCTTGATTTCTCAAAAATTCTACTTTACCCTGTCTTCATTTTTTGGTGCCGAGATATGAATAATAAGAATGGACTAAACAGAGGCACCAAGAGGCACTAAAACAGAAGCAGTGTTGTGCGAAATTAAATGACCCATACCCACCTTAGCTTAAATGAGTCTCTTGACAAACACTGTAAATGGAAAACTTAACTAAAAATGCCTTTGAGTCATGTGTTTTATTGCCTGTTGGCATAAACAACTTCACGTGTGTCTACTTCACTTCCAATTTTGATTTCTATTTTGCTCTATTGACAGAGAGATTTCGTTGGAGGAAGACACATAACCAAATAGTTTCTACCTGAAGCCAAAAGGAACATCTGGCAAGAGTACGGGATCAAAATGTCTCCTGGACACAGGGTAAGCTAGTCATGGTGATGCTTAACAAAACACGAGGTTAGATTTAGCTTTAATCATTCTCATTATAAATACACACGAAGAGGCCAGCACTCACCAGAGATTTAGGCTCACATGGTTCTCAGGCTACCCAAAGTCCGATTCTCCTTCTCGCATTTTCTTCTGATGGGCACAAAACTGAGATGAGCGAATCAGTGCCTCCCATTTGATCCGCTTGTCAATTGCAACCTCATCAGGGAGCCCCGTTGTGTTGTTAGTCAGCCTGGGCTGCTGTAACAAATGCCGCAGATCGGATGACTTAAGCAACAGACATTTATTTCTCACTGTTCCGGACGGTGGAAGTCCAAGATCAAGGAGCCATCAGATTGGGTTCCTGATGAGAGTCGTCTTCTGGCTGGCAGAGAGCTGCCTCCTCGCCACAAACTCGAGTGGTAGAGAGGACAGGAATCCCAACATGGAAGCCTTTCTTGTCCCCCTTGACCTTGTCTAACCCTAATTACTTCCCAAAGGCCCCAGCTCATCATACTGGGGGTTACCATCACATTAGGTTTAGGGCTTCAACATGGGAATCTGGGGAGGTTATCTAAAAATTAAATCTGCAACACTTGTTTCAATGTGTCAGTGTGCCAAATCTGCCTTCCCAAACTCAGAGCAGGAGATAAACTTGTATACTTTACATTTATGAGTGTGACGGACCAAGTCCCTTAAGGCCAACCTCTCCCTGGATTATTTAAATCAGTGATCAAGTAAACTACAAACAATAATGTCTTCAGGTAAATATATAGTGAGATTTGATTATCTAAATTTTCAAAAGCCATCTAATTTTGCCTTAGTCAATATATTGATTTTATATGATTATTTGTGAATTTGGTTTACGTGCAGTTACATAAATATAACCCCAGCACATTATTTATTCTGGCTTTTAAGGGTGATGTTCATGATCAAAATATCAATGGCCTAATAACATGGAAAAATTGACTTAGGGAAAATAAGAAAGAAAGAGATTTATGTCATAGCATTAAAACAGCAAATTAATGCCTTGGTGTCTTTTGAATTTCTATTTTATCATTAATTATGGTGTGATAAAACTTCATAATTAAAATAACTATACCATATGCTGTTGGATGTGTCCATTTTATTCTGAACGGAGGATATATATGTCCTTTCATATGCCTTATTCTCAGCCATCTGTGAAAACTAATCCTGCGGCAAACAGGGATCAGCAGTTCTTCAATTCGATGCTACAAAGCGTTAAAATACTTGGAACCCTAGATCCAGCCATGTTCCATTGTCAATGTTGCTATTATTTCCTGCGCACAGAAGGCACTCGATACTCCAGAATGTGTGCGTGTGAGTTCTGGCAACCACAGTGAGAAAGGAGTTTTAGTGACCTCATTAGGGTCACTGGAGAATCTCACTCTGGGTTCTCAAGAGATTAAAGGGAAACCAAGCGCAGCTACGTCAGCAGGTGTCTTTATAGCTAAAGTCTGTCTTTTAAGAGAGCATATAACTGAGGGTCTTAAAAGCAATTTAAATATCAGACTTTTCACTGGTAGGTTTATTTGTTCATATGGACCGTGATTATTAAAATACTCAGATTTATTTTGCATTTCCTAATTGCAATACTTTCTTAACAAAGTCTGGATGAGTTCTAGATGTACCCAAGAGCACTGGACCTCTGCTCCTCCGTGTCACTTTGGGGGACAATTCCTGTTCCACTCTGTTTTCTACCTTCTTCTACCGTATTAGTCTTTTCTGCCAACTCACACAATTTCCAATCTCTTAGCTCACTGTTGCTTCTTTATCTCACTCTTTCTTTCCTTCCCGGGCTTCAATTTCTCTTCCCAAAGTCCATTGTTTGGTGATTACTATAGCAGTGTTCTACGAAGGAAGCATGCTGTCTGTCTTCACCCTTTACTCCCAAATAGTAAGTTTGCTGGGTACATAGTTGTAGGTTGATAGTTCTTTCTCTCAGCACTTCGCAGATATTTCATTCTCTTCTAACACTTGCTGTTACTGATGGGAACTCTACTCTTAGTGGAGTTACTGCTCCTCTCTTCTCCCTCTAGTTGTTTTTAAGGTTTTCACTTTTTCTTTGATCTTCTACAGTTTATTTATGATATTTTTGGGTGCTTATTTATTTTTATTTACCTGCTTAGAAATTCATGTAATCCTGCAATCTGAAGATTCATGTCTTTTATTAGTAGTTCAAATTATTGGCCATAAAATAGCTTTTCTCCTATTCATTCTAGTCTTTCCTTCCAGAAAAACCTAGTAAATTATTTATACCTTCTCATTCTATCTTCCATGTCCTTTAATGACCCTTTTATTATTTTGCAATTCTCTTATGATTTTGGACAGCAATCAGTATTATTTCTTTGAAGTTCTCTCTCTCTCTCTCTTTCTCTCTTCTCTCTCTCTTTATATCTCTTTCTCTCTCTCTGCCCCATCTCATCCTCCCCATATATCTAATCTGCTGTTTAGACCTATCCATTGCAGTTTACATTACCACATCTTTCATTTCTGGAAGTCCTGCTTTAGAAATCAAAATTGCCAGTTCTTTTATTTATACTCCTGTCCTCATTCATGAAGTTTTTAGTCAATTTAAAACAACTTATGTAATAGCCTTTTTATAATCTCAAGTTCATTTCTGTGTCGATCCTCCTGTTTGTAGAATTCGTCGATTCTCCTTAACAGTGGGCAACTTCCTCCTGTAATTTGTAAATTTTTATTGTGGACACATCTTGAGCTGAGGTTATTTTTCTATGGGAGCCCTGTGCATTATGAGTTATTGAAACAACTCCATTTTACAGTTTTTATTTGGTCTGATAGGTGATCTATGCTGTTTCTTAAGTCCACACATTAGTGGTAAAAATTCAGTTTGTTGTCTTGAAAAATTATATGTAGGTCTGCTATCCTCATAACCACTCTGGATATGATTCTCCATATTTATAAATGCTGGTCACCTGGGTATCTATCTCTTTTTTTTTGACTTTTTTTTTATTTCAGCATATTATGGGGGTACATATTTTAAGGTTTCAATAAATGCCCTTTCCTCCCCTCCCCCCACAAGTCTGAGTTTCCAGCATGACCATCACCCAGATGGTGCACATCTCACTCATTATGTATGTATCTGGGTATTTATCTTTATTTCTTTTGAATTAAGCCACAGATTGGTCTTAAAAATTGTTTTTTTCTGTTCATTTTATCCTGCCTATCATGTATTTTCATACAAGGTCAGAATGCACCTTCAGTAACTCTGCTCATGCTATTGCAAGAGCTAGAAGCCCCACCAATATGCCCTTATGTGAGGGTCCAAGGACAACATAACACGCTGCTCTTGGTGAAGCATTAGAATTTATCAATGGGGGTAAACCAAGGGAATGCCTTTATTGATAACTGGGTCTTCCTGTCATTTGGCTAATAACTGATGTAACGAGGAGGAGAGGCCCCAGGAAGCCTGGACATTGTGAGCACATAGCTCCAGAGGGTCTTAAATTTGATGAGAGAAACATTTCTTCCTGGTGACTAATGTCTTGTGTCCTGAGAGAGGTGTCCTGCCACACTTAAGCTAATCCTAAGGATGTTTTTCTCAACTGCTGAGGTAGGTGGCATCTTCTTAGGTAGGTGGTGTCTGTGCAACTCACAACCACGTCCCCTTTCTCTGGGAGCTGCTCTTCACCTCTCCCTCTCATCTCCAAATGAATGGGCTGCCAACCGCCATATTGTTACTAACCCAAACTGAACCAAGTCATATGCCTTCTGGGGAATTTAGCATTGAGGCTGGGAGAAGCTGAGTTGTGGCTGAACGAGTTGTGGCTGAACCTACAGTACCTAAACCTGGGAGGTAAAGGGTAGCTGGGTTCCACACCAGGGAGAGAGAGAAGGGCATAGCAGTTCTGCAAGAGATATAGGAATGAAAAACAGAGAGTTGTGACATTTTTCCAGTTTCTCACTCTAGTTTCCTCCTGAGGACCAGCTGCATTTCTACATCTGATTTCCATGATACATCTCTGTATCTTGGTAATAAATCACTCCTCTGCATTTCAGTTAGATCAAATTGGCTGCTGTGTCTTTCAACCCTAAAAATTCTAAGACACAAAGAGAACAGGGACACGCAGAGCGTCTATGGCGAGCAGCAGGGGATATGCTCTGAGATCCCGGACGGCTAGCATTTGTCCAGCACTGACAACATGCCAAACAGCAGTGAGCACTGGAAAACCCAACAGGGAAAAGAGAGTCCCAGCCCTTGAGTAGCTTACAGAGTGAAAGAGGGAAGAGAAAGACACATGAACATATAATGCGACACAGAAGGGTTCACCACTTCAAAGAAAGTTTTCTAGGTGTTCTGCCATTTCCACACCACCAGCCAGATGGGATTGGGGGCCTCTCCCACAATACCCCATGGTAGTCCTTATCACTAAGGACTTATCACTAAGTCCTTATCACTAATGTATCAGACACAGTGGGTTTTTCTTTTTATTTCAGCATATTACTGGGGTACAAATGTTTAGGTTACATATATTGCCCTTGCCCAACCTGAGTCAGACCCTCAAGCGTGTCCATTCCCCAGATGGTGTGCACCGCATCCATTACGTGTGTCTATACCTATCCCCACTTACCCCTCCCACAAACACAGGTTACAGTTATTCATTCATTGGCTCACCTCCTTCATAAACTGAGAGCTCTTCTGAAACAGAAATGGTGCTTTTCATCATAATATCCCAATAGTTTTCAAAGTTCCTATCAAATAGCAGTTGCACAATAACTATTTAGTAAATGAATGACTACATGAAAAAATAAATACAGATACCTGTACCGAAATAGGGCAGAGGAAAGAATAAGTTATTACTTCTCTTCAGTAAGGGCTTGGAGAACCTCTCAGGAAAATAGCATAATGTCCAAGACAAGAGCACTGGTTTTGTAGCCAGGGATCCCTGAGTTCAAGGACTGGATCCAGGCCGGGCATGGTGGCTCACACCTGTAATCCTAGCACTCTGGGAGGCCGAGGCCGGTGGATCGCTGGAGGTCAGGAGTTCAAAACCAGCCTGAGCAAGAGCGAGACCTCATCTCTACTATAAATAGAAAGAAATTAATTGGCCAACTAATATATATAGAAAAAATTAGCCAGGCATGGTGGCTCATGCCTGTAGTCCCAGCTACTTGGGAGGCTGAGGCAGGAGGATCGCTTGAGCCCAGGACTTTGAGGTTGCTGTGAGCTAGGCTGATGCCAAGGCACTCACTCTAGCCTGGGCAACAAAATAAGACTCTGTCTAAAGAGAAACAAAAAAGGACTGGATCCAGCATGCACTAACTGCATGATCTTTTTTCTTCATCTGAAATGTGGAGAGTTTTCATGTATGTCTCACAGGGCTATCGGGAACATGAAGTGTGGGAGAAAACCCAAGAGGACACGCATCCATACCAGTTAGTGTCTGGCTTTCAAGGGAAGAGAATAGGAATGGATCTACAGGCCACGAGAGACCAAGCTCTTCTCCTGCGTGTCATCTCTGCTCCGGGTGTGAGTGGGCTGGCAGGATGGGAAACGCAGCTCTGGAGCTCACACTGTATGCCCACGTGACCTCTGGATCTATGCGTGCCCTTTTTGGCATGGAAAACGCAAGGACCCAAGCAGGCTTCATGCTGCGGGGACCTCAGGGGCAATGACATCTGAGCAAAGAGGCAAGCCCTGGCCTGGGAGTGCGGAGGAGTCCAGGCTAGGACAATGGCTAAGCGTTGATCAGTCACCAGGAAAAGTTATTTTGGTGCCGCAGGTAGATCGTGTTTATGGTGTGCGTGCAACAAAGGGACATCTGGGGGTCCTCCCCAAGAGCAGGAGTCTCCATAAGTCTCTGACAAGTCTCTGGTTGACAAAGGGGTGGGTTCCGGATGCTTCAGTTTGGAGCTTCTGCGGAGGTATGAGGACAAGAACTCACCCCAAGAGGAAGAGAGGCTGGAAATGTCTAGATCATGCATCGTAAATGGGGGCAATATCACCCCAAAGGGGGAAAAGCGTGTTCCCTGAGGGTTTAAACTCTTAGCTATTATCATGGATTTTAGTGCTCCAATAGAACATAAGCAAATATACAGTATAACTAGAGTACATCAGTGTGCTCAGGCTGCCATAAGAAAATTCCATAAAGTGGGTGGCTTAAACAACAAAACTATATTTTTCACAAATCTGGAGGCTGAGTGGTCCAAGATCAAGGTGCCAGCAAGGTAGGTTCAGTTCATAAGCCTATTCTCTTAGCTTGTAGGCAGCTGTCATCTCTGTGGGCTCACATGACCTCTTCTCCGTACCCATGCAGGGAGAGAGCAAGCTCTCTGCTATCTCTTCTCAGAAGAGCACTAATCCCATCAGAAGGGCCCCACCCGCACGACCTCATCTAAACCTAACTATCTCCCAAAGGCCCCATCTCCAAATACTAACCCATTGGAGTTGCAACATATGAATCTTGGGGGAACACAAACATCTAGTCTGTGCTATGTGGTATTGAAATATTATAACAGGGTTAGGCCAGGCATGGTGGCTCATACCTATAATCCTAGTACTTTTGGAGGCTGAAGCGGGAGGATTACTTGAGGCCAGGAGTTTGAGACCTGCCTGGGCAGCATAGCAAGACCCTATTTCTATAATAAATAAATAAATAATTTAATGAAATTAGCCAGGTGTGGCCATACATACCTGTAGTCCTAATTACTCAGGAGGCTGAGGCAGGAGGATCACTGAAGCCCAGAAGTTTGAGGTTGCAGTGAGCTATGAGTGCACCACTGCACTCTAGCCCAGGTGGCAGAGCAAGACCCTTTCTCAAAAAAATAAATGAAAAAAAAATAAATAAATAAAATAAATAAATGAATAAAAATATAATTTTTAAAAATATTATAACAGGGAAGAAGTAGCAAACAGAAAAATTAAAAAGTCCAGAATGTCTCCTTAGGCAGGTGATAATTTTAAAAAACAAGGAGTTGAGAAACACTATGCCAGGCTTGATACTGACTGACATTTGCAGCATTTATGTTGTCTCCGTACACTCAGCCTTCCACCTTCATCACTCAAAAGGCTACTTCCCCTTGTTCCTATACCTGCAATTCCAGTGGGCTGCCACCAGGGTGCCCTATTGTTATTAGAACCATGTGGCTTGAGCAGCCAGGCTTCCTATCTACATGATTAAGAGGGAGAGATTAGCAAGCTTTCTTTTTATTTTTTATGTATAGCTATATATATTTTTTTTTTTTAATGAGAAAGAGCTCTTGGAGAATCCAGTCTAACACAACCAACATTGGTTAAACATTAATGTTTAAAGAACAAGAGGAAATCATATCTAAATCCAAACTGGTACATCTGACTGATTTTAGACTATCATTAATTACTGTGTATATTAACTTTAAGGATAAATATAATGATTTCCAACATATTTTAAAAAGCTTTAAATTATGAAACTATGATTGAGTGAAACTGATGATCCGGGAAGGGGTACCAAATATATCCTTCCCATCTCACTTAATGCATTGCTGGATATCTTTGATATAAGAGAAGCACGAATGCAAATCCATGATAGCCAAATCTCTGGATTATCCCTTCATTGCAATTTATAAGCCAGAATCACCTTTCGGAGGATGGTGCAAAGAATCTCCCTTCTTCCTCATCCTCTGTTGTTCTTATTAATTCCTGCAACAATTAATTTTCCTTTTATGACCTCTTTTATGGACTACCAGAAAAATTCAAGGAGGATCAAAATGTCAATTCACACGCACAAATAATCTGCCTCAAAAAAAAAAAAAAAAAAAAAAAACCTAAAGGAGAAATTCTGAAAGTAGAACTGAGAACAAGTGGGCTGGCTAAAGGAGGTCCCCACTGCCTGCTAAGTTAAGCCCGAACACCTTCCTCTGGTCCTCCTAAGGTCATTCTGGTTGAAATCCCAACTTTCCTTTCCAGGGTTGGTGTCAACCATTTCCCTGCACGAAAATCTTCATGTCTGCCAAACTGAAACTACTCCCAATTTATGACACATAAGCTCCTTTTCCTACCTCATATATTTTCTCAAACTTTCCCTCCCTAGAATGTTTTCTCACCTCCTCTGTAAGCCACAGCCTCATGCCTGCACGCCCAATCCCAGTGGTCCAAGGCCTAGTTCAGATGCTACCCTCTCCCTAAAGACTCCCTTTGGGATCTGCCATCACATGAGCTTTCTCTCCCTTTCCTTTGAATCCAATTACCATTTCCTTTGGGTCTGTCTCATATCACTTCAGTCTGTACTTTACCCTGTCCCCCACAGCAGCGGAATTTAAACCTCTTGGTGGCAGATCTGTGCCTTATTTAGCATCATTCTTCTCCATAGATCTCCAGACAATGCATTGCCAACACTGGGCGTCCAACCCTTTGCAGAAACTGCTCTGTCCCCAGCTCCCAAGATGCAAGTGAGTTGCGGATGTCACTCAGATTGGAAGTGGTATTTGCAATTCAATGTGAGCTCTTCAGAAAATAGCTCTTATTAGGCAAGGATTTTTGTGAATCATTAACAGGCAGCCGCGGTACTGGGGGTTTAATTTTAATAATATTTCTGTTGTAAAACGCAAAGGCTATCTTAACTAAAACAGGTATATCCCAGACAAGTGCACCTGTGGGTGATCACGATGTCCACAGCTGAATTTTAAGACTCCTTCCTGAGTTGAAAAGTCATGTGACGCCTTGTCACCTCCACGTGGTGGTCCAGAGACCGTCCACATGGGTCAGCCTGGGAGCTCAAGACAAGTGCAGACTCACAGGCCACACCCCAGACCTAGTGAATCACACCTGCCTTTGAACAAACACACACAATCAAAGCTTAGAAGCTCTGGTTTAAATATTCAATGGATATTTATTAAATTTGTAATGTTCATTTTTTGGGACATATATTTATGTCCAAATATAGTATGCCCATAAAGTTATTGAGTAGATATGTCATGAAAGCCTGTTCAGTATATTGAGTACAATTTAAAGTCAAGAGTTAATTGCACATAATAAAAAAAACAAAACCCAAAAGGCATTAAAATACCATCTCAAAGCACTGTTTCGTACATTTTGGACTTCCAATAGGCAGCCCAGGGACAGCATTAAGGAATAGGGAGTACCAACTTCATAGTTGTTCTTGAAATTTCTCTTTTCATGAAAGAAGTGAAAAAACCACTAAATATCCACATGACAGGACTGGAGAGAAGAGGCGGTTTCCCAGGTGGGACTCACGACATCCAAATTGTTCGATTCGCATCTTCAAGGAGAAGCAGGGCTTCTCCTGCACCTCTACGGAGAGACCCGGAAGACCCCCAGGAAGAGTAGAAATCTGGTCTCCTTGCCATGCTGACACCCTTAATTATGGCTTTTGAGCTTTTGATGTTCTGACACATAAATAGCTAAAAATTTGCTTTTTCGTTTTGTGCACTTGCAAGTTGGAAATGTCATCAAGTTTCATCAAGATTGAAATGGGGTCCAATTTGCTAAAAACGCCTCATGCATAAGGAAGTTCTGTGCTCTCTTCCACATGGGAGTCAGCCCGCACCGTGCATTATGTGCCTCGCGCTGGAAGCATCTTGGCATGCCAGTCAAATCGGAGGGCGCAGCCACACTCCAGGGTCTTTGCACTTTCTGGGGAAGGGGGGCCCCTCAGCCCTCAAACATTCAATTCCCAAATAAAACCGTTCCATGCACTCCCGACAGAAGTACTGATGTCTAAACTGCACCTACAGCTTCTCCCTGCTCATTATTTCTGAATCACGGACGGTTATTCGGCCTTCCTATGCCCCCAACACAAAGAAAGGCAGGCTAATGGTGAAAAATAATTGCTATTTTAGATCCCTTTTGCTTTTAGCAAAGGTCTAAAACCAACAACTCTTTTCTTTAACAATAGGAAAGCAAAGCTTACGAGTCAGTGGAAAGACTGACGTTTGTATCATTTCACCCTGTCTTTTGAAATGGGGGTTACACTTCCCTTGATTCTTTCAGGATATTATGGAAGGAGAAAAAAAAAAATCTCTCCTTGAATAAGATTCTCCCCCTAATAGCAAACCTTGAAAAGTGCTTGGGTTACTTTCTGGGTGGACATGTTTTTAATTTCCTTTTCCAATGTTGATTCTTTTTTTTTTTTTTTCCCTACTGCTCTTCCCCCTGAATTTGCACGTAATTACTGTTTTAAATAGTCACACAATAGTGCAGGCTACTGAGAACTTACATCAGAAGGGGTCTTGCCATCCAGCTCAGATGGAAGGGAGCAGGATCCTAAAATTTGTCAGATTATTTCCCCAGGGGGATCCACATCTGAAAAACAAAAGCCTTGAAACCAGTCACCCTCCAGGTTTCCAAGCCACGCAGGCAGGACGACACACACAGCCAAGGCCTGGGCTTGCAGCTGGCAAGGACTGCCGCAAAAGCAAGATTTCTTGTGTCCTAAAAACTTATAAGAGCCTAGCATTTTGTCCCTTGATGTATCTGTTTGTTTTAAGGGTTTTAAAATTTATTTTTAAGCTCCTCGCCACATAGCATAGCTGGCTCTCTTGGAAGGTTCAGCTTGGTCTCCCGTGCATCTCAGGCCTCTCAGCTCCTCTGGCCTTGGGGGTGTCCACACTCTCCCCTCCATGGTGAGAGGTAAAGGTCTTGATCATAATAATTCTACACTTTATACCTTACCCAGTGTTTTTACTTCTATTAGCATCTTTAAATAGCCAACATTAATTGAATATTTACTGCACATCAGACAGTTTGAAATCCTTTACATTCATTATCTCGCTCAATAGTTAAAATACTCCTGTTAGGCAAGAACTGGCAGCTCCATTTTATAGATGGGGAAACTGAGGCTTAGAGGAGTAAAGTAACTGCTTCACATTATCACAGCCTAGAGAAACAGGTTTTTGCTGATCGCTACATTATACTGCCTATCCACGTTTGTTTTTCACACATATAAAAGTCCTAGAAGGACATTATCGAACTCTCACATTCAGAAGAGGAAAAAACCAAGACTGCCAGCTTAACATCACACAATTAATAAACAGCAGAACAAGTAATCCAAAATCATCTGACTCTAACGCCATTGGGTTTTTCCATTCTGCCACAGATCTTAGATTATTTCCAATTCTACATTTCTAGAAACCCTTGATAGGACAAAAAAAAAAAAAAAAAAACCTTCAATGAATCAATAGAACATGATGAAACTTAGAGACTTTATTTTCATGCAAATAGTCTCAGGATGAAGGGCAAGACATAAAGATTCAATGACCTTAATTGTAAAAGAATTAGAAATTCCATTAGTAACTATCACAATTTAATAACGCTCATTTTTTTGCAAGAATGGGTGATAGTTACAGGAAATTATAGCAACCTCTTAATTTCTAAGATGATTTTTTTCAAGTGCATTTTCCTATTTAAAGATTAGATGCCTTTTTTAGCTGCCAATAACAAAGAGGTCGAGTAAGAATTTTTGCCAGTAAGAAGTTTCCTATCTTCAGAGCTGTCTAAATCAGGAGTGGGCTATTTTGTGCGGTAGTAAGTTTCCTGCTCCTAGGGGAATTCAAGTAGAAACTAGATGACAACTTGTCAGGGATGTAACAGAAGAGATTCACAATCTTTTAGAGTGATAGACTTTTTGAGAATCTAATAAAGCCATGGACATTTTCACCAAGAAAATATTTGATAGATATACAACATTTTGTGTACATTGGGATAGGAAGCTTTGCCCAAATAGAAAGTCATTTAGGCTTGGGCTGAACCTCACACTTCTAGGCGTATGTAACAGTATGTCACCTGAGAAGCCTTCCTATAGCCTTTGTCCCTTCCCCCTCTCTCAACCTGGTTTCCAAATACACAATGAAACAGTGAATTGCAACCTGGCATATTTTGTTTGGCCAACATGGTGGTTTACTTCACATTATATTTTTATTTGTTAAATCCATGGATTCCACGTAAAAATCCAGATTTTTGGCTTCTGTTGGAAAAAAATCAGAGACTCGAGTAACTGTGGACCTGTGTTCTGGCATGGTACCATTTTGCCAAAGCTGAATGGAAGCCACTGCTCTCAACGAGGCATGCCAATTTGTCACCATCCAAACCACTCAAGTGCCACCTTTGGCCTACTTTAGTCATTAATATCACCTATTCACTGCGCATTTGAGTTTGCAACCCCTGCAACAGAAAAATAGGTTCTGGTGGAAAGTTTTCCAAATTGACTGCCAAAGGGGCTGGTGCACTCTTGAAGCACACCATTCTTCTCAACAGAGAGACACAATACACAAGCGAGAGGAAAGGGGAGAGGTCAGGGCCAAGTCAAACAGCAGAGCAGAGGAATCTGTGCCTTTTGCAGTCAAAGCCCAAGGAACAACCAATCACACCCATTAACATTCACTCTATATGCCCATTTTCCCCTGATGACTATAAAGAGAGACCAGTTAGCATGCAAATGCATTTAGAAGACCAGGGATGAGACACAACCATTTGAAGAAGGAGCTGACTCTCCTAGACCATTGACTGTGAGCTTGAACTTGGAGCTGTTTGGACAGGCATAGAGATGGAGTCTCCATTCTTAACCCAATTCACCTTTAGAATAGACAATACCCTCTGCAAGTGTCCCCTGGCACCCTGCTCATTGGTGAAAGAGGAATAAAATATGAGAAAGAGAAAGGGGCCTGAAAAAAATCCCAGAAGTGTCTAGAAAAATTACTACAGGTGATCTTCAAATCTGATAGAATTCGTACTTTCCATGAAAACAGTTTCGGATGCCAGACCTAAGTATTTTTATATCAGCCGATGAATAAATATTTCCAACGATGTCAGAATGGCTTTGTTCCATTTCATCTCGATAGCAGTTTATGGGCATTTGTTTGAAAGTCGTATTATTATTATTGCTAAGAAGAGGAGAAAAAGATGAAGTTGTTGATTCAGTAACAGAAATTATAGATCTTATAAATTTAATTCAGAAACGACAAATATGAAATCACTAAACATCCTGAAAATAGCAAGCATTTCTCATCAGTTGAATAATGCTCACAGGCTTTAGCTGTATGTTGACTATGAATGAAAAAACCTAAGTCAAGAACATATAGGAAATGTTGAAAATATATCAAAGACAGAAATCAGTGGATATAATTAGGGAATTGATTATTTATTTTCCAATAGGCTGCTATAGGAACTCTGCCAAATCTTTACAACTTATATTATAAAATTTCATGACTTATAAGCATTGTCCAACTTTCCCACTTTCCACATTTCGTCTATGTTTTCAAGAATGTATTATAATATATATGAAATCGGGGAATTATCATTTTAGTTTTGCTATTAATTGATTTTTTTGGCTTTTTCAAACCGCATAACCTTTTCTGGTCTGTTTCTTTGTGAGTCAAATGAGGAATTCTATCATCCCAAGGATGGACATACTGGAAGGACAAAATACAACCATGGATATAAACATGCTTGCAAAAGTTAAAATGCTTTTCAGATGTAAGATATTTTTAATACATGAGCATGCTGTGTTGATAATGCTTTTTGTCTCATATAAAAACATAACTCGCAAATGAGGAAGTTACATTTTTTTTCTCAAAGACACTAAAGAAATCAACTTTATCTGACTTTATAATTTATGCAATTAATGCAATTGGGATGGCCTCATCCATCATCGATGTAAACCTATATGTAGGCCGGGCATGGTGGCTCACGCCTATAATCCCACCGCTCTGGGAAGCCAAGGCAGGAGGATTGCTTAAGGTCCAGAGTTCAAGACCAGCCTGAGCAACAGTGAGAAAAATTTTCTACAAAAAAATAATAGAAAAATTAGCCAGGCATGGTGGCGTGCGCCTCTAGTCCCAGCTACTCAGGATCTGAGCCAGGAAGATCACGTAAGCCCAGGAGTCTGAAGTTGCTGTGAGCTATGATGACACCATTGTACTCTACCTGGACCACGGAGCAAGACCTTGTCTCAAAAAAAAAAAAACAAAACAAACAAAAAACTATATGCAACACATGAAGGAAAATTATGAATATAATAGTGTATCTCCTATAATGCAATTCTCTCAAGTTCTTTTTTTCATAAAGAATACCCCTAATATTTTTCCCAGGCAGAATGATCAACATGAAATTTAGAAAGTAAGTGATTATAAATACTTAAATATTCATTTACTTATTCCATCCTTTCACTTATATTTATGACATTTATAGCTTTAAATATCAGACCCATTTTATTTACAACAACATTGAATAGCACCGCTCATTTATCTATTTAAAAAAGACAATTTGGAGGGGGGGTAGCTACAGGGACGGTGGTTTGTAATTAACAGTTGTTCTAATTAAATAGCCTCATCTACACATTCCTGCACCATCTTGTGCATTTTCCCTGTCTGAGACTAAATATCTTCTAAACCATAATAATCCACCAGATCAAAAATTCAGCTGCTTATGAAAGTGAGAAAATAGTGATTTACATGTTACACTTTAAAAGCTTCATCAAAGCTGTAATAATTTTGTTGGATAAACAATGTGATTCTTGAGATTAATAAGAATTTCTAAATATGAACAATATGTACCCTGAGGAGAATATTATCTAACAAGGAACTGATAAATTATGTTGGGCAAATAATCTGCATACTAAAATGTGTGTGATGGAGACAGGAAATTAAATATTGAAATGTGTAAATAATACACAGTTTAGTGTGTTGGATTTTTTTTTCCCCCTTAGTTGGGTTAAATTCCAGCTTCAAACTAATAGATGTCCCAGTGTACATCCTTGTCAATCACATGAGAGAACAGAATAAGTTGATATTTGTTTCAGATCCATGGTCATGCCTGATAGGAAACCGAAGATTCTTCGATGAGCTCCATTTGGAAGAGATACTTGAAGAATGGAAGAAAAGATCTATGGAATTTATCTAGACTTCCAAAAACTACATTTGGGGCTTTTTTTTTTTCTCAAGTGAATACTTGCTTTTGAAAACTGAAATAAAATGTTGCTGGTTTGAAAGACGATGATGATATGGACCCAATGGAAGTGCTGCCAAGACTAAATTAATCCCAATCTTTATATAAGGCCTGGACCCTGTAGCAGAGCCTTGGCTGAAAATCTCCTCAAAAGGCTATTTCTCCACCCATGCATGGTAGGCCATTCAAGAAGACTTCACTGAAGCCAAGCATGTGGGCGGAAAACACCATCAGGCACTATTTTCCCTTCTTCAGAACCATTAGTTCTGGGGGGAGAAGCTGGAAGATTCACAACATACAGAGGGAATTATGCAAATCCAGCAAGGGGCGCAAGGGATGGTGGGAGCCGGCAAAAACTTTCCAAAAAAATTGGGTTGTGAAAGAATAATACATGTTAGCTGAGGGCATTCCAAGCAGAGACCACAACATAAGCCAGAAGTTGGGGGAATGAGACATATTTGCCAAAACTTAAAGAGAGAATGTTTAGAAACAAGACTGCAGGAGAAATCAAGGCAGCTAAGAATAAGCTTGAAGAAGATATTAATAATATTGGCAAAATATATCATTGACAAACAACTGGTATCCAGAATGTATAAAGAACACTTATAAATCAATAAAAAGACAACCAGTAGAAAAAAATAGATAAAAATTTTAGACAAATTATTTCCCAAACTCAAAGCCTAAATGACCATAAAAACATTTAAAAACATGTTTGGCTTTGGTAGGCATCAGAAAAATGGAAATCAAAACACAAAGAGGTACCATTTTAAACTTACCAGATATAAAAATCTGACAATACTGATCATAAAGAAAATATGAAGCAACCAGAATTTTCATATACCATTCATGAGAGAGTGAATTGGTATAATCACTCTAAAGAAATATTTGGCAATAGTCAATGAAAGTTTAAGATACCAATACCCTTTGATCCAACAATCCCCTTCCTTGTAATAGACCTTAGAAATAAGTATAACACGTGTGCAAAAATCTTTATGGTAGTGATGTCTATATTTGAAAAAAATATATACATAAATTACTTATCTATGTCTAACAACAGGAAATAACACAAAAGCATAGTATATTCATACCATGAATTATGAAATTGCATTAGAAACAAACTAGAGCCATACGTATCAAAGATGAATCTCCTAAATTTAATATTGAGCAATAAAGAGAGAAAACTAGTTGCAGAAAGATATAAACCTTATCACGCTAGTCATATAAGGTCTTAAAACATGCAGCGTAATAATCTATATTGCTTAGAGACACACATAGATGTAGTAAAATGTAAAGAAAACACAGGAAATGGGAATAATAATTGACACACGTAAGAGAAGGTTTTGTTTTGTTTTTTTTACTAGAGAGGGGCAAAGCCCCTGGGAGTTTGTACTTATGCTGGTTATATTTTATTTCTTAAGCAAAGTGGCAGGGACATAGGAATTCATTACACTATCCTTTAGACCGTTCTGTATGTTCAAAACATAATAAGAGTAAGACTTTAGAAATGAAAAGAGAAATCTCACCAGGTAACAGTAAGGAGAAGGGAGCAAGATTGGGGTGGGAAGGGCAGGAGGGAAGGGGTAGACAGACCAGGCATTCCTGTCCCTGATGAAATGACACACAAAACCTAAGCTTTCAAGAAGGATCAGACAAGACGATGACTTGATTTGGACCCAAATCCCAAAATTGACTCTGTGATAATCCTATATCTCCCCCGAAAAAAAATCCACAAGTGGGTAAATTTGCCAAAGGGAGCACCAACTTAAAGCTGGAGGATACAGTTGACTCCATTCTAATTCAAAAGTATTACCAAGTTCCCCGAGGAGGGGGTGCGGGGAAGCTAATTTAACCTCTCAACCCCTTGCTCCATATTTATTAGGTGGCGATAATAACAGAGAGAACGTTGTAAGGATTAATAAATTCATTTCTCGAGCTTTGTAGATAAAAATGTGCTCCATAAGTGCTTTATTTTAAGAACTATGAAATGGTTTGTTTATTCCAGTATCCCATTCAGCCATTCCTCCACCCTTATCTCCCAGCTCTGGGTTCCGAGATGAATATGGGGTCTTTCAAATGATTGTGAGTAACCTTTGAGGATTATGCATTTTAAGCGCTGGTTCACAATGACTGCGTGGCCAGATAGATGTCACATAGGAGAAAGTCAAAAATATAATCCCTAAGAGGTTAATGACACAGATTGTATTTGGAGTTTCAATTTGCTGCAGTAATTCTGAGCACTTTAGGATAAGTGACTTTGGCCTTAGCACCCGATGTCTGCTAATACAAAGACATCCTGATTTGGGGGTCTGTTAGGAATGAAAGGTTTTGGCTGAGAGGCAGCAAAGCAAGTTGTGATAGTCAATGGAAATATATAGACTCTATTCTTTATAAAGATAGTTAAGGAAGTTTCTTTGAGCAGTTCTCCCAGTAGCAGATAATGGATTATCCCGATTCATCTACACTTCCTCGCCTTGCCTCTCTTTAGAAAAAGAGCCCACGCTCAGAATAAGGCTGTTCTGCTTTCTAGAAGCAGCAGGACCCATGGCCCAGGAAAAAAGCCATGAGTACCATCTGGGGTGCTCAGCTCCTCTTGCCCTTGGCTTTGTTATTTCCCTACTTGAGCAATAATTCCGGCCATGCTGTGAAAACTCCGACTTCATTCATTCATCCCAAAATTACGTAAGAGACAGAACAGCTTTTCATAATTCTTGTACCAGCTCTCCTAAAATCAGGGTTTGGCATGGCGTCCCACCTTCATGCTGGGTGTCCGCGTTTCCCAAATTATGTTCTGAGATGCCAAGAGGTGACCTGCGAGGGGAGGGAAGGCAAGTGCTATGAGCTATGAGTTGTTGGCCTCGTCTCCTTCCAGGAGGATCCCAGGTCATGTTGGTACATCTCAGTTCAGAAAATCTCACAAGCTGGTTTTGCTTTGTTTAACTCACTGTGTCTCAAACTCATCAGACCACGGGCATGTCTCAACAGCTCCTAGCATACGGGGACCACACAGAACAGGGGCTGGTCAGCACTGTTCTGGACGTTTGCCCTGTGACCTCGTGACTGGAACAAGGAGCCACGTGGACGGTAACAGCTCACTGCTGCTAATTAACTAAGGGATCCTGTAGGCAGCTTCTGAGAGGGTCCCCTAGGGTCCCACTTCCTGGTATTTATGACCCCATGTGGTCTCTTCCCTTTGAGTCTGGACAGGACTTGGGACCTATTTCTAACCAAAAGGATGTCACTTCCAGGAATAGTCGGAGATGTGACTTTTGTCTTGTTGGCAGACTGTCTCTCTTGCTAGCTTGGGCGGAGCAAGCTGCCGTATAGAAGAAGCCCACCGGGCAAGGTACTAGTCGTTACCTCCATCCAATGGCTAGCAGGAAACTGAGGCCCACAGTTCAACAGCCCGCAAGGAACTAAATCCTGCCAATAACCACGTGAGTGGTTAAAAGTAGATCCTTCCTCAATAGAACCTTCAGATGAGACCTTATCCCCTGTCCACCGACGCGGCTACAGCCTGGCAGGAGACCCTGGAGCACATGGCCCAGCTCATTTGCACCTGGGCTCCTAACCCCAGAAACGATGAGATAATAAATGTGTGTCCCCTGAAGCCTCTGAGCTTGTGGTAATTTTTTATGCAGCAATAGATATACTAACGCAATTACTTAATTAATTATTGATTAATAACCTTATAAGTGTCGGTGATATGCACTGGGCTGCAATGATTAGTAAAATCAGTTGCTTTCTCTGACTCGACAGGACTTCTAGTGCAGTGGGGAAGATAAACACTTCGCGACATCACGATAATATTGTAGTTGACACTTACGTGGCACCCACCATGTGGCAGGCACTAAATAGTCCGAGCACTTTCTGTACATTTTCTTATTTAATCCTCACAACGACTCCTAAGAACTATCACTGTCTGTGTTTTATAGTCGAGGGAACTGAAACAGAGAGACACGGAGTGATTGCCCAGGGCCCCACTCCTGGTAACTGGCGGATCTGAGTGTTGAACTCGCTTCTCGACCGTGACGCTAAAATCACACTAACAAACGTGAACACTGTCATGAGTCCTAGAAAGAAAGAGTTTGTGTGGTCCTACCCGAGTCTCTTACAGGGGATTTAACCCAGCCGGGGAGTCAGGGACCCTGAAGCCGAACTATGACGCCTAGGTAAGGGTCTATCAGAAACAGGCACTCCTAGCCGTGAGAGCAGCAAGCGCCAAGGCCCTGGGGCAGGAAGGAATGATTTAAGACAGGTGGGATGAAATAAGGCAATTAGGGGCAGGGCTGAGACATTGAGGAGAGACTAGCGAGATAAGAGGAGCCTGACCATGCAGAGAACTACAGACCATACAGAAGAGTTTTGTCTTTATCTCAAGAGTCATAAAATGAGATGCCATAGAGGGGTTGGCGGAGCGTGAGGCTCACCTGATTATTATGTTTGCATTTCGAGAATCTCTGCTCCGGCTTCTGGAGTAGGTCAGACTGGAGGGAGTCAGGGGTACACGTCTGAGGCTCCGGAGATGAGTTCAGGCACGAGATAATGGTGGCGGCCTAAACGAAGGGGGCGGTGAGATGAGGAGCAGCTGGCACGATCAAGAGATATTTTTGGAGATGAAAACAGAGATTGGGTAAGGGAGGGAGGAGGAAGAGATCAAGGGTGACTCGGAAGTTTCCGCCAGGCACGACTGGAATCGTGTGTGGTTTGCACCAATTGTGGGCCGATGGGTAAGTGACTCCCAAAGTCAAAGGCGGTTAAGGGTTGCAAAACATGCCCCAAAGGCACCTAAGGGCTTTGACTGAGGACTTCAATCACCCATTTAAAAATCAAATGGCTTTGGTTTTAGCAAACAGATTTTTCTTTTTTTAATGAGTGGGCCAATATGGTTTTGCTGCAGGCACCATTTCAGGCACTCTCTTCAGAAGCGTTTCTGAGTCTCAGCGTGCATCTCTCCACTAAAGAACCAAAGAGATCCACTCAGTCCACGGGATGCGTGGGATCTCACAGTCCCAGCTCCTCCCTTCCTTCCAGAGCTGCCCGGGGCTCCTCTGCGAGTCACACCCCAAACCCTGCCCCTGCATCCGGCCGGCAGGACATCCCTCAGTGTCACCCAGAAAGGAGCCCGGTGTGCGCCTCATTAAACACGAAATCAACTTAAAGGCAGTTTCTTTCACTCAGAAGATGGTCTTGGCACAAGTCTAAAGCTGGGCGAGTTATCTAGTCATCTACAAACAGCCAGGCCATCTTTATTCTTGACACAAAAGGATGCACAATCCAAGTCAAACGGCAAGCTAAGGCAGCACGGTGCTAGGGCCTTAACAGCTGGTCAGATCACTTCTCCAGCTCCTGTTTAGTTTTTGTTAGCCTCCATTGCCTTGTCTACAAAATGGGTATAGTGATAGTTCCCCATAAAGTTGCTATGATCATTAAGAGAAGTGATCCATTAAAGATGTTGGCCTGACAAGTGCTCTCTGTAAGTGTTCATTATCATGATTATGCCTTGTCTGGTGCTATTCAGATCAAGGGCAGAAAAAAAGACAGCCTTTAGCTATTGAAGCTTCACATCCTAGTGGAAGAGACAAAGGTTTGGAATAAGGAGGATCAGAATGCACCGGACCACTCACGACCCTTACTCCTCCCTCTGTCCTCACTGGTGCCATCCCAGGACAGCGCCTCAGGGACCCCTGGCACCAATCTGCAAAAGGAAATTTGAAGAACATTGATCTGATGGGAAAAAAAAACACTAGATGAGGCATCCTAGACCTTCCTTGGAGAACTTTATCAAGCAAATCGCTCAACTTGTCTGCCTCGGGTTTGCCTTCCTCAAATGAAAGGAGTCACAGGCACATCTATACACAAAAACACATCTGCATTTAGGACAGGATAAGATAAGGTGCTAAATGAACAGGTAATTAAAAAACAAAAGCGATGCATCCAGCATCTATTAAATGAGGACTGTGAGCTCAGCCAAGTGACACATGCGGAACAGAATACAGAATGACTCTGTGCAGGGCCCGGCTTGGGCGGGGTAAAGAATAGCAGTTTAAAAACTAAATAGTACAAAGCAGGATATAATAAAATGACAGATGATGCAGTAGAGAGGATCGTGTTAGTGGTTTTAGAGCAAGGAGAGCACACTGAGAGGAAAGCTTTATAAAGAACAGAAGGCATGAGCTGGGTCAGGAAAGACGAGGAAACGGAATCGAGAAGCTTCTCCAGGCGAAAAACGACCCAAATGACCACCCGAAAGTGGGAATGAGTGAGGTATGTTTGGAGGAAGCTAACGTGTCTATCGTGCACATTAAAAGTACACATATAACTTTAAAGGAGCAACATCTTGGAAAATCTCATCTAATCCCCACTCTCGCTCGTTTCATCGCTTGATTTCAGAGCGGTTGTCACAAATTGAGACCAGAGAGGTTTATTTTCAAACCAAAGTCGACCAGCACAGTGGAGACCCAAGGTCAGGTGCGGGATCTTCACTTTCTTATGCCTAGACGCCTCTTAGATAGTATCATCTCAGGCTCAGCGAGGAGGAAGTAAAAAGACTCTAAAATCTCTTTTACTTGATCCCGGAAAATAAAAGGCACACAGGGGCTCCAAAGGCAGGAGGATGGAATTCAGCAAAGATTGGGGACCGCCAGTCCTCCCGAGAGCCCCGCACGTGCCCTGCCATTCTCCATCCCTGCCTTCAGGTCTCTTGACTTTAAGGAGGAGACAATTTAGAGGGATGAAGGCCGCCCAGCACATGCCACGTGCTCGTCCTCTGGGTCCCTGGTTTCTGGAAGTATCGCCACCTACGTATGCAAACGCCACTGCCCGTCCCTGATGCTGCCAGGCTTGCTTGTTGGGCTGGACGCGTATGCCAGCATCTTAGGATATCAGAAGTGGTTCCTTTCCAGATGCCTTATCAACGCCTTTGGAAGGCAGTCGCCCAAGGGCGACTGTGAGTAGGATTTTGTAGAATCAGACAACAACCGAAGTCAACCCCTATCAATACAGTTTCCCTCCAAATTAGCCTTGTGCCAGAAAGTTGACAACAGCCGTTCTGGCTTTAGCAGGCAGGGCTGCCCAGATGGTGCCTAGTCTCAGGCCGGAGCTTGCAAACCGCATGCGTCCCACCAAGCCGAAACCATCGTGGGCTCGTTTCGGTTGAAAGCTCCGTGGCTGAGCCGGGGGGGGGGGGGGGGGGGGGGGGGGGGGGGGGGGGGGGGGGACCTGGGAAATGCAAATGCATTAGCGTGAAAGGCGACGGCGACCTGTGCCTGACGGCTTCGAGCATGCAATCGTTTAGGGTCCTTATCTCCCAAGTGCCCCGAAATGGTTGGAAATTATGCAGACCGGTGCCACGTTGCAGCCTAATCAAAAATAGACTTGTGCATTTTCCTCCCTTAGGTCACGTGTTAGGTCGCCCCACACAAAGGACAATATGCTAAGCCGTCCCAAGTGTCGACTCACCCCATTTGCACGTGCTCTGTGATGGATGGATGAGCAGAGATTAAACGAGACCCCTTTCTCGGAGGCTAACATAAGTTACAGTCCCACTTACATGTCAAGCCTGAGTATAATATTAACATATACATTGATCCTGCATTTTTACAAGAAGGGGGGGAGAGAAAGATTTCTAATAATATGCCACTGCATACAAAATTTATCTAAGTAAATAATTATTTTTTTAAGCCTAAGATTTAGGTAGCTTTAGTATTCCACATTATGCTAATGTTTGACAATTACTAAGTGTGGGTATCAGCCAGTGGTTTTTTTTTTTTTTTTTTTTAAGTTTAATTTAAAGCAATTTGACATGGAAAGGTTATTACTTTAGTTGCCAATAAAAGCTGTACTTTTAACATAAGTGTACAGTAGGCCCTAGGGTATGTGACTATTATCTTTTCTGCAATTATGTGGTGTTCTACATAAATGTTAAAAAAAAAAAAAACTTAGAAATATCAAAAGTACTAACTTAGATACAATATGAAAGTTGAATAGAGAACGGAAAACCTATTATTTTAAGACACAACACGGGTTGAGGTTTCCTCCTAGAGGTGATACTGGGAACGACACCAGCTGGCTTTGCATAAATTAATTCGAACCGTATCTTAAAAACACACACTTAGCAACCAGAATATCGATTTTATGAACATTCTGTCTTGAGATGCAGTTGTTCAATTTCGCAAGCTAAATGCCATTAACAGTAAGAGCAAGTCTCTGAACCAATTAACCCATTTTTCTGGAGGTGCTGTGCTAACCAAAATAAAAAGAACATTGCTCAGATGGCATTTGCCAATCCCAAGATTTCAGATGTACCCAGAGAAAAGAAAATAATTTATTGCTAGGAATTGAGGAATCTAGACTTTTTTCTCTTTCCCTGATCTTTTAGGAAGATCAGACTCGAGTGAAACAAAATATTTTGTTCTTAAAACGAAAGAAAGGCAGCCCTATTCCGGCTCACCGCCCTTCACCTTTTTATATTTATCTCCGAGGTGTTCATATTTAACTAATGGGGGAAAGTCAAGGAAAAGAGGGTAGGAAGGAATTTAATCAATAGCTACTGCCAATTTTTCATTATTATGGGATACTCCCTTCCTATAATAGGAAATCACTCAAGAAAAGTAAGGCCAGCAGAGTGGGGACACTTACCCAGCCATCTGCTTAATAGGAGCATTTAATCCATCAAGGGAGAGAGTCGGAGCCGGAGAGAGTAGAGTCCTGTGCTCTGCCTAGAAAGATTGACCCATGGGAGCCAAACTCGCTCCTGGACAGATAGTTGTTTTTTTTTTTTTATCCTGCATAAATTATAATAATTACTATTAACAAGAATAACATTACATTTTGTGAAAGTATCCCAAAAATGGCCCTGACCTAAACACCTTAAAAGCATCACCTATTTTTTTCCTCGAAATAACCCAAAGAGGTACGTGCTGCTCTAACCAGCATTTTCCATGTGAACAGGTGCAAGCTACTGCGGAGGTCAGGCTGAGAGTCCAGCCCCCAAATATCTGCCCACAAAACACTCCACGCTATGCCGGTGAAGCAGTTAGCAGCACGGGCCATCTGAGTTTGAATCCTAACTTCATCGTTTCCAAGTTGGATAACCTGGGCTAATTTCCTTCTGCTGTTTGACTCAGTTTCCTCGTGCATAAATTAGCGAGAATAATTGTACTCACACAGATGCTGTGAAGATTGCATCTGTTGATGCCTATTAGGCGTTAGACCAGGCTCGCAGTGTACATTCCTTAATAAAATGTTAATTAGGATGTCCTTTTTGCTTTTTAGCACATACTGATTAGCTTCCTTTAGTAAAGAAAATCTTGCATTCTTGTCTGGGCGTTTGGAGGGAACCCCAAGCAAACGAGTCTTCTGGGACAACATTAGAAATGTAACAAATACAGACAGGGTATGTTTACAAAGCATCCTCAACAGCGAGCAGTTTGTTGTTTTTTGTTTTTTGGTTTTTTGTTTTCAAGCATCCTCTTTTATTGCCCCAGTTTAGAGCAGAGGAAACACCATTTTAAATTGAGCAACCTCTATTTTGACTTTTTCTTGGTGACCTTGAGCAGACCCTGGTCTCCTCATTGTTGTGCTGAGGCATAAACGTGGATTTGATCAGAAATGTTGTGAATGAAAACAAGTCGCTCGCTAATGAATGTGCCTGGTCACCTGCCCCAGTACCTGTCTTGAGCTGTTCATTGTTACCAACATAACTCTCATCTGAGATCTGAAGGGATGGATTTTATTTTCTTAGCATCTCTATTTCATTATACAGAGAGAATCCCATGCAATGGAGATGCTTGCAAATTTTTGAATGCAAGGGACTACTGTGATTCCTTCGAATTATTGAAGTACTATCACATGAATTATCCCTTTTGATATTCACAAGAAATCTCTTATAGAGATACCATCACATACAGTTTCAAAACATAGGAAACTGAGGCTCAGTAACTGAACCACAATAGCCTGGCCACATCAAATACAGGTCACTGCTACTGTCTCACCTTCTCTACAAAGTATCCTCTTGGCCTTGACCCTATGCCTCGCCTTCCAGCCCTAGTTACTTTCTCATTTCCATTGTGGTTGCACTGCGGTGAACATCTGTTATTTTCGCATTCTTCCTCATTCTTGCAATATCATCATGGTTTTCCTTTGAAACTACCCCTAATCCATTCTCAGTCCCTGTGACTGGCTTACTTGTAGGACTAACCCAGCCCCAACTCCAAGGCTGGGCGTAGGTACCAAGTCTGATCCATCAGAACATGAATATATCCTGACCAAAGAGACCAGTTCAGAAACCGACACACAACCCAAGCCTACTGATGGACGTCTGTTGGAAACATTAGAAAAAGAGAAGCTGTCCTTGTCCAAAGGTTGCTTAAATTCTAGACTGTAAGCCCAGAGCATTTGGAGACCAGAAGTGAAGGGAACCTACCCGTGAATAAAACCGTCACCGAGGAAAACAGACCCAAACTAGGGAAAGAAGGCAAATTTTTATATCACCATTTGGGCGCTGGATTCAGCCATGCCTGAAGCAGCACTATCTGCTAGACGTTTTAGTAATGAGAGCCAACAAAGCTCTGTTTCAATGTACACAAAGTGGGTTCGGTTTCTGATACAGGCCCCTCTCTCTAATGCACTTATCCCCAAATCCTTTGTTTTTAAGCCTCAGTGTGTGTCTGCTGCAGACAGCGAAGTTCTGGAGAAAAGGGAAGTGCCCGTGGTTCTCTTTTTGATCATTCTTGGCACATTTCTCCAAGTCCATAGGCAATTTGGATGATAAATAACACAGATAATGCCTTCCCCAGCCCACTCCATTTCTTAAATAGGAAAGCTGCCTTTCTCTTCTCTCCTGTTTTCTACTGAGTGAGAAAACAACTCCGGTGTCATCTCTGCTAATGAGAACATGCTTGGCTAGGCCCCCGGACATCAGTCGGCTCCATGTGGGAGGAATCCACAAGATGATGGAATCGATAGAGCCGCTTCCTTTCCAATGTGGGGTCTCTTTCTGCACACGGGTGCATACAGAGTGAAAGGTCTTAGGCTGAGACCCCAGTGGTGGCAAGAACATGCCTCGAAAGTCCATCGCATTGGCTGCTTCTCTTAAAACAGACATTTGCATCCACTGGGAAACTTTTTGACTTCATTTGATGTCAGATTAATTAAGTAAATGTTTGTTTGCAGATAAGATTCTGGGCTGAGACTTGGTCGACACAGAAGGCAATTTATGGCCCAAAGGTACAGCAAAGCCAAAGCCAGGATCAGAGCCTGCCAGGTGAGGCTTGGCACACGAGGGACTATGCTTTAGCATGTCATAATCACCCTAAGAACCGATTATATGGAAAGACTTCCCAAACAAGGACACGTGAAAGAATTCAAGAACGAGTTTACCCCAGGACTTGGGGACCTGAATTTGTAGAATGTAAGAAGCCAATCTAGAAGGGACAGAAAAATCTCCTTAGGCTCAGCAGAACTTCTTACCAAAAATCCACTTCAGGCTGGAAGTCTGAGGCTTTTTTTTTTTTTCTAGCACTGACCCAGACAGGACTGAATATAGAGAAAGAAACCAGGGCAGGGTACCCGATAAGCTTCATCAAACAAACCGATAGGTAACAAGACTTTAACTCTGCCAGGATGAGATTCTGGGCGGGACAAGCTCAGATGTCTGCATTTATTTTCTTTCGCTTTAATTCCTTTAGATGCTTTTGAAAATAGCCAAATTCGTCTTGGTTAAAATAAGGCGAAAGAATTTTCACACTTAAGGCAGACAATAAAGAGATGGATACACCCCACCCCCACCCCTACCCCCGCAGCCCCTACCCTGAGGACAGCCAAGAGTCCACGAAATAGAGCTTATCAAGTGTCACTGCAACATCTGGAGATTCGAGAAGAGAGAGAAGACAGGTCTTAGTCCCTGAGCCAGTTTCAGGAGGGATTTTGTCAGTACCAAAGATAAAACTTGCTTCCTTCAGTGGTTTCCTTAGTAATAACAGACTGACCTTCTGTTGAAATGACCTGCCACATCCAATAAGAATTATCTGGAAGGTTTTTGGAAATAATACAGCTGCCATGATAAATGCTTACTTGAAAAAGGATGCTTTTAAGTAACCCATAGTCAACTATTAGACGTCCGTAAGCGGTCTAGATCTCTTAATATTGTTTTCTTCCTTAAAATCTAAACAGAAGCCCTAGAGCCGTAGGCTAGGATTGTTGTTTCACTAGTCGACTGGCTCGAGATGTCTTAAGGGCTCTATTACTTCACTACAGGAGAACTTGTCCAATGGTTCCTCCTCTCACGCTAGTCCTACCTGTATTTGGGGGGAACTAGATTGTAAAATTGGTAGTAACTGCCAATTGTTGACTTTGAAAGAAGCTGACACTCGATCATTCTTTGTGCTTAAATTGAGTCCACTAACAGTGACCATGATATTAGGCTTATTAAAATTTTAACAAAATTTTAGGAAAAAAAAAATATAAAATGTTATTTGCAAAATTTGGGAGAAGTGGGAGTTTGGTGGTGGGAGGAGTGACTTTACTCAATATACCAGGAAGAGATCCCCAAAAGGAAATTGAAGGTGAACTCTGTAACAGAGAACTCGATCAAATAGGGAAACTGATCCAAATTAAAGAAGTCTCATTGGCCGCCCCCAAAAGAAGGCAATGTGGTATGCAAACGATGGATGTTTTGAAACTTGTAAGTGCCCAAGCCCTCCTGGCCTGGCTTCCTAATATTTGTTGTGAGTGGCAATGAAATATCTTGACTAGCAATCAAGTCATTAAGGAGACAATGGAAAAGGGGGAACCCCAAAAGAATCCTTGCATGGCTATCCAAGAAGTCAGCCCTTACCAACAAGAGGATATTAAGCAGATAAACTATTAATATTAGCTATCTTTGCTGTCAAAAAGAAATGTTTTTAACAATTTTTTTATTTCAGCATATTATGGGGGTACAAATTTTAAGGTTTCAAATAATGTCCTTGCTCCCCCTCCCACGACAAGTCTGAGCCTCAAGCGTGACCATCCCCCAGACGGTGCACGTCTCACTCATTATGTATGCATTTTTTTTTTAATTAGGAAGTTTAGTGAAAACTTGTTCTGAAGCCATGCCACTTCCAAATATGACCTCTTGACCTCTTTATCCAGAAACAGTAACTAACCCTCTCCTACCCTCACTGACTCCTCTCCAGAACTCACCCACTCCCACCTGGTCTTGAAGGCAAGACATCTTGTCTCCAAGCACGTGCTACTGCACGCATTGTGTCCAGGAGGGATACGCTTGTCACCCTCTGCTAAGGGTTTGTTCATTTCATCAATTTAATTAGTCGATTGACGGTGCTATGGCTTCATTTCCACCTTTACATTGGGAATAATAATGTAGAATTGTTTGCAAATAAAATAATCCGTAATCCATATAACATGCCTGGGACGTAGCAAGTACTCAATAGATGTTGGCTCATTTTGTAGTTGTTGTTTGCAAATAATAAGATGTCAGTCTCGAGGTGATGGCCTGAGAATTTAGAAATGTGGAATGACCAGCGAGGGAAAGCTCTGAGATGCAGGGAGGCGCCTGGGCGAGCCACAGCACAAGACCAGGGACCGTTGGAGGTGCGGACAGGCACACAGGCGAGAGGCCTTGTACCCCTTTTCCATGACGCTACTTCTGAGCAAATTTTCCTCTCCAATCCCAGTCTATCCCCTGAGAAAGGGGAAAGAAAAAGAATCTCTTCAAATTTCATTAAATGGTCCACAGGCCACTTTTTTCCCCCCTTCTAAGTAGGACCAGGCTGCATGATTTAAACGCTTCTAATGAAAGATTTTCTCAGCTCTGTTAATTAGTGTCAATTGCAATGGTGGCTTCTGTTTCAAATCCATTCCTTTTCGCCACTTCACTTTCACAGGATTCTAGAAAAGGCTGCAGCAGGCTAAAGGTAACCCCTAATAAATAATCTCCAGGTAGAATGGTTTGGATGAGTTTCTAAGGGTACCCCCACAGAGGTTGTTTTTTTGTTTGTTTGTTTGTTTTTCAATTAATCTCATGCCGAAGCACAACACAAAAAAGTGACAAACTGGTATGAAATGAGCAACCTGCTGAGAAAGTGTGAAGGTGGAAGGGTGGGATGGGGGATAGAAGTTCATTTAAAGCATGTGTGCTGGTTATATTTCATAGCCAATCTCAGGGTCTCCGGTGGGACTCCAGTTATGCCTGGATTATGAAAAGCAGCCAATTCTATAAAAGATAACTATGGAAATGTTACTCATCTCCACTCATTCCTTCATTCCACCCATATTTATGGAGCTCCTACTTGGGACGTGGCTTAGTTTCACTAGAAAGACAGACGCCAAAAAGAATAAGGCAAATACACAAATGTAGACAGATAGATAGATACACATACACATATACATCATGGTACCATGTGATAAATACTAGAAGATGAAGTGAAGATGAGGCGGCAGCTCACATAATGAGGGGCCTGATTTGGATCCAGGGAAAGAAGCCAAACACGCACATGCCCTCACACCCCAGCACCCAGTGGCTACATATCTGCTGTTAGCACTTTAGGGCTTTTGCACTGCTCATCCTTTTCTTTTGGTCATTGAAAAACACTCACAAATGATGCCACGCACCCTCTCATCAGCGTCCAATCTTCCAGGTGTGTGTGCAGGTCTGTGTGTGTCTGTTTTCTTGGTACCACTGGAGGCTGTTCCTGGGTTCGATGCCCCCATTCCTCTCAGTTTATCTGTCGCTCTACAGATGTGTGGGCTCTTTCTCTCTACTTTAATCAGTGCCCTAATGAATTTTTTTAATAGAAACCCCCTGTTTCCTGATGGCTGTGTTCAGAGCTCCGAGGCTCTTGGTGCAGATGTCGGTCTCCTGGAAGTTTGTGCCTGTGACCTTCTGGGCAGTAGCCAATGGACACGTCCTTTCTACCCACTCTTTTTTTTTTTAATTGCATTAAATACTTTTATTTTTTTTATTTTTTTTTATTTCGACATATTATGGGGGTACAGATTTTAAGGTTTCAATAAATGCCCATTCCCCCCTCCCCCCACAAGTCTGAGTTTCCAGCATGACCATCCCCCAGATGGTGCACATCTCACTCATTATGTAGGTATATACCCGCCCCTCCCCCCTCCCACCTGCCCAATACCCTATTACTGTAGTACCTATGTGTCCTCTTAGGTGCTGCTCAGTTAACACCAGTTTGCTGGTGAGTATATGTGGAATTTATTTTTCCATTCTTGGGAAACTTCACTTAGTAGTATGGGTTCCAGCTCTAACCAGGAAAATATAAGATGTGCTATATCACCATTGTTCTTTAGAGCTGAATAGTACTCCATGGTATACATATACCACATTTCATTAATCCATTGTTGGATTGATGGGCACTTGGGCTGTTTCAACAGCCTTGCGATTATGAATTGTGCTGCTATAAACATTCGAGTGCAGGTGTCTTTTTTGTAGAGGGTCATTGGATCTTTTGGGTAGATGCCCAGTAATGGGATTGCTGGGTCAAATGGTAGAGTCACTTGTATCGCTTTAAGGTATCTCCAAATTGCTTTCCACAGAGGCTGAACTGGTTTGCAGTCCCACCAGCAGTGTACGAGTGTTCCTCTCTCTCCGCATCCACGCCAGCATTTATCGTTTGGAGACTTTTTGATAAAGGCCATTCTCACTGGAGTTAAGTGATATCTCATTGTTCTACCCACTCTTAAACAGTGAAGTGGGACCTGCATAGTGAGCCCACCTATTCCAAAATGACATGTAGAACTAAGCCCTGAAGGGTATGAAGGAGTTAGCCAGAGACAGCTTTGGGGAAGGAAGGCAGCGGGGAAGAAGAATGAGTCCCCACTACCTTGGGGAAGATCTACCTTGATGTCCTCAACACCAAGAAGCACTCAAAGAAATCCAGCAATGGTGGGAAAATAACTCATAATTTAAGGTTCCCGATCCTGTCTTTGCACACAAGGCACAGCAAGATTTGGTGACTCTAAGTTGGCAGGAGGTAGGACAAGTCCACTTCAGCCCTTCCCTTAGTTGCTAGAAGTCATGGATGTAGGCGAGATAGAAATCTGCCCGTGAGAAGGGTTTTCCAGAGTTCTCAGCTTGCACAAGAAGAGAAGGGAGCCGCAGCAGTTGCTGTAAAGACAGGGAGCCGACATGTAAACTTTAAGCTTCAGAGTAGTAATATCCCTCCACAAGTGTTTATGTTACAGTCACATGTGGCCTCAGAATGAAAACCAAATGGCAAATGATACGATCCTTTCAAGACAACCAATTCTAGGAAATGATCATGATCCTGAGCTCTTAAGTAAAAGCGAATGGTTTTGCTTCCAATAAATCATGTGCCCCCAAAAGTTCTGTTGATCTATGGATCAACAAAAGTCCCCAGGGTCCTAGACTCACCAATAGCCACGGGCATGGCAAAGACAGTTGTTTTAGCTCCCTTTACTCCCTCAGCCGGCCACTTGATGAAACAAGAGTTAGTAGCTAAACACACAGACCTTAGAGCCAGACTGCCTGGATTTGGGTCCTAGCTCCATCACTTGCCAGCCAATGTAATCTTAGGCAAATCATTTAATCTCTGACCTCAGTTTCCACATCTGAGGAATGGGGATAGGAACATCACCTATCTCATAGGGCCGTTAGGAAGATGGAATAGGTTGCTTCAAAACCAGTGCCTGGTGGACACTATATCAGTATCTGCCATTGGGAGGGGGACAGTAATCCTCCCTGGACCCCACAGAGAGTCCTGCTTTACAGATAAGGCTCAGAGAAAGCGAGCAAGCTGCCCAAGAACACACAGCGTCAGTCCACGTTGTTTCCAACGAATGTACTGTGTTCTGTCTAAGCACTGGCAAATGGGTGAGTGGGACAGCAAGAATACAGACACCACGATGGCTTGAAGACCCACGTTCCTAAGGAAACAAAAGGCTGAAAACTTACCAGCAATGATTCCTTCCCAAACCTCCTTCTTATCACCCTATGGGCCCAACTCCTGTTTAGCCTTCAAGTCTTAGTTTAAATGTCATTTCTTCAGAGATGCCCGCACCCACTGCCCCAAGCCCTTGCCTAGGTTAGCTCCTTCTGGCAAATGCTCTTAAAGACAATGGACTATTTTTGTTTTTTACTAATACTGATAACAGCTATATTGAAATTATTTTTTATGTAGTTATTTGTTTAAACTCCATATCTTTCTGAAGCATGTAAGTTTCTTAGCAAATCCTAACACATGGATGGATGGAGAGATGAGTGGATGAAATTTTGGTCCAGGGACAATGCTGGTAGGAGCCATGACAAAAAGGTAAATGGGTACTAAGGTACAACATACTGACAATAACTCGATGATCCATCTTACCAGCAGAAGCAAAAGAGACCACATAGTCGAAATTTAAACCACTCATTTTTTTCCAAATCAAAATAAGGTCACACGAAGTAATTACCAATCGTGACTTCTCTATTGGGCACAGGGGAATTTGAATGCTCATGTATATTTTGGTGAGAGTTATTTATTTTGATAATGTTAGAAGAAACCAGTAAACTAATAGATCGAGGTCTTCTGCCCAGAAAGTTAAATGATCACGGCCCTATGGAAAGAGTACAAGTGTCCACATGTTCTGATTTGGAGTTTGGAATTCTAAATTTAACTCTACGTTAATTCTCAGTTCATCTATACCAATGGGTTTTGAGCATTTTTAAGTTAAATTGTAAGCAGGTGCCCACTGCGTTAGCAGACAGAAGCAGCACTGTTTTCACTTAAGCCAGAGTGGGCCTCCTAATATCTGTTTGTCTTACTCTCCACGGCCTCCACACGGAATCACTGCACAGCTCTGAGGAGAGATCTCAGGAATCCTGTCTGAACACAGAGCCAACCCCGGGACAGAGTTGACTGACGTCTTCAATCCCAGTCGTCCCGCTCCTCTGCTGAGGTGACAGTTGAGGCAGGCCCTACAGTCCCCAGATCTCAGCCCTGCACCTTCACAGTAAAATAACTCCAGTGTCACCCATCCCTCTTGGAGCCCATCCATAAAGCCTTTCTGAGTGTCACACCAGTCGTCTTGGCTATAACCCTGACCCTACACTCATCCTTCCCTCATGACTTGACTCTTTCTAGAGTCAAGAAATTCATGGCGCCACATTTTCAATTTTAGGTGGCACAGTGTCTGGATTTTCCAGATGGGGACAAATCTAAGGGAAAACACCCATGAGTATATATAGACATATATATGGTTTTTGGAGAAAAGTACAGCAATATTTATCAAGTTCGAATAAGAGAAGCTCCTGGCCTGTGAGAAATGTGCTGGCCGGTTTCTTTAAGTGACTTCATTCCTTCACTCACTGTATACATGTGTACTGAGCTCACACAATGTCACCACACACAGGTCTTGGGAAGCCTACGTGATTTATTTGTTCTGTTGTTGTGGTGACAGACACTCACGGCGTGCCTTCCACCGGCTCGGTTGGCCGGATACAACTGGGAGCCTTTGTGCAGAACTTGCCTTCATGGAGCTGATAGTCTTGTCAAAGAGAAAGATTGTTTGTCAGTAAACAATTCAGGGAATTATAGAGTAGTGGTGAGAACTAGGAAGAAATTTAACAGAATGCTGAGATAGACCATGACGGTATCTAGGAACTAAACTGGCTAAAACACCAGGGAAGAACTACCAATATAGCAATTAAAAGTCTTTTGAGAGTCAAAGAAACATTACAAATAGATCGTATTCAAATATTCACTTCCCTGGGATGTGAAAGGAATGAGCTCTACATTGTCCTTATACTTGAGCACTTAGTAGGAAGCCCTGTGACCACATGTGCAAAGCCAGCAATTGGGTTTTTTTCATCTGCAAATGCAGAGTATCATTAGCAGACAGGTTTGACTGCACCATAAATGCAATGCACTTCAATCATGCCTAAACCACCCCTCAGCCCAACCCCGCAGTCTATGGAAAAATTGTCTTCCATGAAATTGGTCCCTCATGCCAAAATGGTTGGGGACCGCTGTCCTAGCCTACCTTACAAACATGCTCAAAACATAGCCTACAGTTGGGCAAAATCATCTAACACAAAGCCTATTTTATAATGAAGTATTGGATATGCCATGTAATTTATTGAATATCGTACTGCAAGTGAAAAACAGAATGGTTGTATTGATACTTGAAGTATGGTTTCCACTAAATGCGAATCACTTTTGCTCCATCGTGAAGTCGAAATACCGTAAGTCAAACCACCATAAGGCAAGGACTATCTCTACTTATGGAGACAGCAAGTGTTTGATTCCTGGGTCTATGGGAAAGTCTAGATTTGTGGCATATTTTCCTGGTGTACATCCTTCCACCATGCCGATTCCGAGCCATCAGCACGATTAGAGAGGGTGAGTTAGGACGAGAAGCTCACAACCAGCTCTGGCTGACTCCAGCACTCATTCCATGGGAGCTAGTTAGCCAGAGCTACACAGGGGAAACAGAATCCCGTCCCAGGCAGTCTTACTCCACACATTAAGACATAGCCATGGTGCTACATAGAGCACAAATCGGCCAACTTTTCCTGCAAAGAGCTAGATAGTAAATATTTTCTGCTCTGCGGGGTCTCTGTTGCAACTACTCAGTTCTGCTGTCAAACAGGAAAACAGCCTAGACAATACACTAAAGAAGAGCACGGCTTTGTTCCAATTGAAGTCTGTTTACAAAAACAGGCAGCGGGTCAGATTCAGCCCACGGGCTGCATTCATTTTGCCAACATCTGCTATAGATGTGATTTAATTAATTTTATAATAAATAGCATCTGCTATTTGATTATCGAGCTGAGCCAGCACTAGAGGGAGGCAAGAGAGGCGTGCCCAGGACAGAAAGTTTAAGGGGACACTTCCATGACCCTCAAAGTGGGAGACTCCTTACATTTTGGAGGCCCTGGGTGCCTCTCTTGCCTTACCCTTGGCCCGGCCCTGTTATTGAGTCTCTTGAACCAGATTTGCAGGTGTATGGATCAGGGTTCGGTTGTTGAAAACCAAACTGTAGGAGCAGAAGGGGATTTAACACATGGAATTAGGAGCGTACAAAACCATTGGAAGGGATAAAACAAAGACAAGGAGACCACACTGACAAACTGGCTTACCGGGGCAGCCTCTACATCTGCTCATGCAAGAATGTGGAACACCTGGAGGCTGCCCATGCAACTGCTGGGTCCAAAGACACAGTGACATAGGCATGACCCAGCATCAGGGCCACCACCATGGCTACTCCATGCCCAGGAACTTTAGTGAACAGCGCTAGACCACCACCTTCCAAATGGCACCTATGCAAACTCGGTTTTCTTCCAGAACCCTAGCTGCAAGAGAGTCTGGAAATTGCAGATTTTAGCTATCCAACTGGTTGACATAAGAAGAAAAGCAAAATGTGTGCTAGTGACAAATTGACCACATCCACCATAACGAGCATCCAAAAAGTAAGTATCAAACAGTTGTAAGACTCTCCCCTGACAAATTCAGTTCCGACCAGAAGTTCCTGCCAATAAAGAGAACACCATTCCTTCCTCCTCCCCTGCCAACCCCCGCCCTTCCCCCCTCCCCCCGGCACACATATGATGGAATATGTGCTAGAGATCAGAAGTTTATAGCTAAGGGCTGGAGGATGAGCATGTGAGATGCAGGGAAGAATTACAGCAGGGATAAAGAATTGGGTCAAGCAATACTGGGAGTGGTAGCAGCCAGGAGAAGAAGGAATGAAATTGGCAGCCCTATAGGACAGTAGAAGGTTGGCAGTTGCTAAGGAGTGAATGCAAAAGAAAAGCTGGGAATGTCTTCCATGGGTCATTTGTCTCAAAGGAACTATTGCCTGTGACCACCATATCCATTACTAATGGAGAAAAAATCCAGCCATCATTCCCTGAGGTTAGAGGTGTGTGAGATTAACTAAGTGTGTTACAAATACACAGTGCTCTATGGACTGCGATTCATAATCATTTCCATGGGAAAACAAAATTTATTTTATTTCCTTTTAAAAATGTTTTATATTCTGATATATAATCTATATAAACATCTATGTTGCATATATGTAATTATGAATTACAATATTGAAATAAATGCTCATAAATCCACCACCTAACATAGGAACTAGACAGCTGAAGCTACTTGTGTATGTTTTCCAGATACTTCTCTTTCCTCCTCTTTATTCCTAAGGAATCATTATCCCAAAGTTTATGAATCTTGTTTCCCTGCTTTAAAACAATACGCAGTATTATCACATGAGTATGCAATCCAAAATAATTTCAAGTTTGCACACTTCAATTTATTTCTCATTGATAGAAATTAATGCTCTTGTTAGCAAATACCTTTCAAAAGTCTATTTATTGGAATCAGAAAATGAGCAAAAGTCTTGGGCATCATCTCCAAGAAGAATAGGACAAAGGAAACCAGATAACCTTCCATGAAAGCTTAATTCACCTTATAATCTGAGCAAGTTTTTATTTCTTTAAAAAAATAGTTAAATCATAAAATCCTTTTAGACATGCTAGCCTACTAAAACAGTGGCTAATTTTAACTGTTTTTCACAATTGGTGAGCCCATCACAGCGCTAATGAAATTAAGCTTCCTTCATTTCTCTCAAATTCCCCCCACAAAGAAGAGCTGTAACACACAAAATGCAGCATCCGTCTGAGGCTGGTGTCCAGGACCCAAGCCATCACTGATTTGTCACACTGCCTCTCAACAACATATTTGTATTTTGTAAAATGTATAATGTTTTTTCAGCCCCCGAACAAATATATTTACATAACTGTGTCTAACGAGAAATTACATTTAACTTCTCAGAAATGACAATAACTAAAACCTGAACTGCCAATTCCACTTCATTAGTGTGGTAGAAACGCATTCCAAATGTTAATAAAAATTCCAACATGCTGATAAATTAGAGCTTCTAAGGAGCATGTGACACCTTGGTTAATATATTCAACCTCAATTATATTTCTCTTCAGCACCCTGTTATCTGGAACCTTTGCTGGCAATCAGAGGTGCTGTTTTTCAGCGGCCAATTTTCTAGATAATGTAGCTTATCAACACTGTGGGTAAACTTGCCAATGGAATCAGGCTGCACTGAACCACACACACGCTAATTGCATCCCTTTTTTATGCATATTTACAGACTGTCACTTCAAAGAAATCAGTGGCCCATTGAGGCACCCAGTTAGCTGGAAGAATTGCCTCTTGCAAATGAAAATTAGCAAACAAGCTAGTGATAAATATGAAATGAACAAAGTATAAAAATACTGTTTTGTTCCGAAACTTCCTTGTCATCCCAATTTATACTCCCAAATAGGAGGAGTTTTGAACATAGGATTTACCTTTTGTTTCAAAGGAAGACAGAAAGAATTTTCCTTAAACCCACTAACTAGGTAAAAGCCTATTAGCTTTTCCCTCTTCTCCCACTCCACCCCCACCCCAAATTTCTATTCACATAAACAGGTTATTAAATCCTGTATTAGATTTGCTTTGGAGTTTGAATAGACAAATGACATGTTAACACTTCAGAAACAATTAACCCTGGGAACTTAATTAAGTTCTTCTGACTTTAAGGAAGCACATTTCAAAATAATGTTTTTAAACCCTCTGAGTTTGCTCAAGAATAGCAATGCTTTCCTTCTCTAAGTACTCGTAAGTTCTACTTAACAGCAGAAAGCTGTGCTTGGCTATATATGGAAAAAGGTTTTGGTGTTATGAGCTTACTATAATAGGACTTCCCTCAGAGTGAGTATTACAAAAAAAAGAAAGTAAGAAAAAACAGGTACCAAAAAATAACAATAATAGAAAACATTTTCCAAAAGCCCCAAACTCTGGGCACACGTGAAAGAGAAGATGATTTTATAGCCATATCCTGGGAGCTTGGCATAATCCAATACACCGAGCTATGGGCCGTGTGTTTGTCTAAAGTCCTTTCCTTCGCTTTTTAGAATAACATTTAGAAATTGTTCACCACTACAACAATGTTTTTAAGGCAGCGTTAGGTTTTTGGAAAGCATGTCATTTTAATATAAGCAGGTCATTTTAATATAATTGAAAATAAACCACATGCCAATTAAACTATAAATACTTTTAAAGGTCTTGTGCCAAACTGAGCAATTTAGAGTGGCAAAACTCAACAAATAAATGGCACTTAAAGTCTTAGCTTACAGCTAAGGTTCAGTGAAACTTTATTTGGTTTGGAGTACTAAGTATCATTCCTGCTGAATCTCAGAGTCCTGATAGATTCCTAAACTCCTCACCACTGACATTAGGTATACAATGTCATTTGGGAGTTTCTGTTTGGTTTTGTTTTGTTTTACAGAGCATGAGCAACAACATAAATATTGATAGGAAGACTGGGGAAACATTGCTATTTTAAGAAACACGCTACACCTACATGCCGATTGCTCAATTCTTATATGAATAAAGCAGAGTTTCTGTAGTGAATTAGTGCTCATCTGTGTGCACTAATTTAGACAATTGTTTTACATCATTTTCCAAATTACAGTGTAATTGTGTGTTTCTGTGGGGTCTCCCTGCCGGGACTGGGAACTCCTTGAAGACAGGAATCAGGTTTTCTGGAAAGATGAATAAGACATAGACCCTACCATCGAGCAGTTCCTGGTAGAGAGGAGTAAAAAGACACTCATACATCTATCATGTACCAGGCAGAGGAACAAAGAGCCATGGGGTACAAGAAGAGACCTGTTTATTCTGCCCAGGGGGTTTGGGGAAGAAACCACACAATGCAAGACTTTGGAATCAGACCTTAAAAGATAAGTTCGATTTCACCCCGAAAAGGCATTTCAAGCAGATCGAACCACACATGCAAAACAGAAGGCACGAGAGCAAATGGACCATTCGTGGAAGAGACATGTTTAGGGACGCCAAAGCTTAGGCCAGGGCGTGGGGGGACAGGAGCATCACAGTACGTAAAAACAGAGGAAGAAATTTAAATTCCATGTGTGACGGTGTCACCTGTATCTTTTGTACCTTTTTACTCTGGGGAAGGCAAAGTGATGGGAAGGTAAGGTGAGCACTTCTAGCATCCAAAAGTGCTCATGAAGACTGATTGAAAATGCCCTAATTGAGGAAAAATTTATAACAATTTTAATTTTTGAAGTTCACCTTTAATGCTCTCAAATAATATGAATATATATTCACACAGCACATACATAAGGTTTGTCTATAATACAATAAGACTGACTTCACAAGACACAAGAAAATTTTGTCGTCTTATTCTATGTGGGCACGTTGCGGGACGCATCTCAGTCACTTTTGAATCAAAGCAAATATTAATAAACATTGATAAATTGCCCTCTCTCCTAAAGGGATAATTGAAATTTAGTTCAAGCTTTAGCTCTAAAAATGTTAGCAGGAAAAGATAGCAATTGTATCTAATGTTGCAGAAAAGCCTTAAATGTTTTATCTAAAAACTTAATTTGTTGATAATTATTTTTAATTTTAACATTAAAAAGAAAACATCTTTTGTGAATGGGCAAAAAACCCTAACAAAACATAAGTTACAAAATACCAAAGCTAATCAGTTGTTTTCAGAGAAAATTTTGCGATTGATTAATATCATCATCTACTATTTCTCAGCTATTATATAATATAGACATTGCTCCTAAAAAATGAAAGGGAAAATAATAATAATAATATGGTAGAAGCTAACAATTTTAGCATGCTTACTACCTGCCAGGAAGGTAGCTAGAGACTTTACTTAAAAGAGCTCATCTAACATTCCTACGAAGTAGGTATTTTTAGTTCTATCTTTAATAAAAGAAAAAACTGAAATAATTTCTTTTGGCCAAGGTTGTAGGCTGGTTAATGGAGGGGCCATAAGTCCAATCTAGGTCACGCCTTCCATGCCTATAGCTGTCACCACTATAACACGCTGCCAACTTTCTAAATAACACAACTGTTTCTCTTTTTTTAAATGGGCTTGGCTGGATTCTGTTTGGAAACGAAAGATCAAGAGGGAAGGAGAAGAACAAAGAATGAAGGAAAGTAAGAAAGCAAAGGAGAGGGAAGGGAGGAAAAGAGAGGGATGAGAAGGAAGAGAGAGAGGAAAGAGAAAAAGAGAGGGGAAGAAGGAGGAGGAAAGAACCAGCTAAACCCAGAACCTCACTTTTCTGGGCGCTCCTGTAACACTCACTGCTTTCCACTTCTCCCACTTTATTGTGACTTTTTGTCCCGGTCCAGCTCTGTGCTGGCTTGTAAGCTCCATGCGGGCAGGAACCATACCTGTCTTGGCCACCAAGGGCTAGCACAGAACCAGCACTTAGCGGGCACCCCAAAATCAGAATATAACAAACAACATATTTTCTTTCTCTCCATGGCTTTGACTATTTCGCCTTTCATGTTGTAGTGTTCTATATGGCCTCAAAAAGAAAATGGGCCAGCACCTAAGGTGACAAGGATAGAACAACTTTTTATGATATGGTACCCGAGCATTTGCAGTCACAAATTGTTTAGGTCTAAACAGAACCATTCTGCTGTGGCCACTAGGATGGGCCTCATAAGTGTCACCTGCCGCTGGACACTGGGCAAGCTTAAACCCAAGAGTTCCTCTGCCTTCCTTTACCTATGTGAAATGAAATTCCCCGGCAGGCAATTTGAGTATGACACTAAAACCAGAAACTTCACCAATGCCAATATTCCACAGAGGACAAAATTCACTTTAATCGCTTCTTTTAACCATAACATTTACATGGAGCCCAATTAAGAATGATTTTTTTCAAGAGGACTATTGCCCTATTTCATACTGTCTATCGAGAAATCCTAAGTTTCAATATGTAAACATTTGCTCTATGTTCAAATTTGTAAAACTGCATATTTATTTCATAAATAAAAATAACCTAGCAGTTAAAATGCCTGGCAAATACTTGGCCCTTAAATGCTTAGTTTGTTGTTTGTTTTCCATAAAAGCTTCATCAAACACCTGTTTCCTACTGAAACCCTTACTAAATGGTTTTATTTTTTTTTTCCTTTGCTGTTCTATTTTTTTTTTTTTCCTTTTCTCTTCTTTCCCAAGCCCTTTGCTTTTTGGGTGAAAGCAGCAAATTTCTATCTTTATTCTCAGATTCCCCTTTCTGTCAGTGGTCAGGAGGAAAGTTTTTCTTTGTGTTAAAATTATTCACGACCCGCAGAATGAAGGGTGAACACAAAATAAACTCCAGCTCAGAAAAGGGGAAAAAAAAAAAAGTGTTGTTTGAAGAGTATGGCTGTGGAAAGTTCGCTGAGCTCAGGACAAAATAAACAGAACTGGAACTGACTTGAGAGCAAGAACATTCTCGAGGCAGAAGCCAAGCTGGTAGCCAGAGCAAAACAGAACGTCCCGAACATCGATTTTGTTTTCATTTCAGAAATCGAGAACACCTTAGTCTTCACTAATTGTTTTGATCTGGGCAGTCCATTTGGAGTTTTGGTAAGCCCAGAAGAAACTGGAACAAGTTTGATAAAAATCTAAAAATGCAAATAGTTTACTTAATATTTGAAAGAAAAGAGGAGGGGATGGAGCGAGGGAGAGAGGAGACAGAGGCGAGAGGTACCTTGGCAAGTTTTAAAAAAATTAGTGAAATGTAATTTGTTCTGAAATATTTTTGACACAAGTCACCCTATAATTGCCATTTCTGCAAGGTGTCTCAATTATGATAGTTCAATGTGGCCGTTTCAATGCCTATACATTTGTCTGAAGAAGAAAAAAGAAAAGGCACAACATTGTCTATTAAGTGTCAAAAAGCCTTTTCTTTAACTACAGAGAGCTTGGACAGAACTCAGGAAATACTTCAGCTGGAAAAGAAATGTTAAGAGCTATCCTTCAAGCTATTGGAAAGCCTGTTATCAAATGTTAAAACCTTAAAAAAAAAAAAAAAAAAAGTCCATGAGTGTCCCCAGGGTGACTTCATGTCTTTGTTTAGGTTGATCATCACTGAGGGCCAAAGACAACATAACAATGGATGCAATCTCACTGCTAACTCGGGGCTCAAGTTAAGAAACTCGTGGAGAACAGGTGTCTGATTACGTGCATGTTCTCTCCATGCCAAAACCACGTTTGCTTACAGAAAACGCAGTTAGATGTCTCTCCTTATCACATCTCTAAGTCATAATGTCAGCGCTTTGGATGCTGCTAGCTGTCAGTGTGTGTGAGAACCTAAAAAGCAAAAAGAAAAAAATAAATAAATAAACCAGCATAACTTTCCTTCAGAAGAAAACACTGTGTGGCAAAATATACATAGTGTATATGCTTATGCAGACAACCTTTCACTACTTCTCTCGGTTCATAGGACATAATGAGAATTAATTAGCACATTCCTAAATCATTAGCCCCAATTCCCTCCTTAATGTGTGCATCTAGGCATAACTGAAGATTTTGTAAAGAAAGCAGACAGAAACCAGAAAGCTGGGGTCAGGGGCAGACGCAGAGATGCAAGTGTAAATGGGTGTACTGTGATTGTGTATCTTTGTGATGCATGATTACAAATGATTTTAATTCAACCCCTTCTTCGCTATGAGCTATCCTTTTTTTTTATCCCCCCTGTTCTAAATGCGGTGCCTACAAGCCCCCCAAGTTCATTTCTTACAGACTTTGAAGATTTAAAAATTTCTCCAAAATGCCACATGTCAGTCAAAAAAGAAAATGATTGGCTTTTAAAATTATAATTTAAAGCACAGTGACTAGAGGGTAATGTTTTCATTAAAATTTAACCCCTTTTTAAGCTCAGGCGTCTGGGGCTTTTGGGAACATACTGAAAACTTGGGTGTTTGCCTCCATAGCTTTCTGCAAAACAAGAGCTACAAAATAAAAAGCACTGAATTGCAATAAACAGTTTTCCCTGTTAATACAAGACAGCGTCTTTCAATCTATACCTTAATACATTATTGATTGCTCATTTGAAATACACAGAAAAACCAAGAGCCTATCACTTCCAGCTGTAAATGTTTAAAAATTAAATCTAACAAGTAAAATTTAAGTAATAAATGTATGGAAACCTTATTTTTTTTAATGGAATCATTTTATATCCTCTGAGGGGCATCTTTTTTTACACGAATGTAACCCTTTTGTACTATAAATAATCATTCTTCCATCAGGGTAATATTCCATTAAAACATAAATTATCTTAAAAGAGCAAGGATATTTGGCAAAGTAACCCCCAAACATAATAATGCCATACAAGAAAATGATTGATTGTTTAAACTATTTTATTTTCCTTTTTTCTTTATGCCAGAATTTTTTTAAAAAAATACTTCTTAGTGATTATACAAACCTATACATGTGATAAAATTTAAAAGAACTACACTGAACAATAATGTGCATCTAAAGCCTGGTGAAATCCACATAAGGTCTGTAGTCTGGTTAACAGTATTCTGTCAAAGTCAATTTCCTGCTTTTGATATGTACTATGGTTATATAAAATGTTACCACTGGAGGAAGCTGGGTGAAGGGTATACTGTACCTCTGTACTCTTTTTACAACCTCTTATGAGTCTACAATTACTTCAAAATAAAAGGTTTAAAAAGAAAAGAATTACCTCTATATGATTTTTATAAGTCTGAATTCCCAGACATTGTGTCGGATTTTCACACTGCAAGGAATAGAATAGATTCTCACGGAAATTCAGATCTATATCTGGTAGAGGGATTTCGAAAGGTTCCAAATAGATCCTTCCATTGACTCAGATCAGAGTAAGGTGTCATATGTGTTATCTTCAAAGTCCTGATCAAGACCACATTTCTATTCCATTTGGCCCAATCTCTCTGCCTATCACAGCCCGGGGCAGATATCTCCCCCTCCTAGCTCCTGCTAGTAAAGTCTAGTGGCCAGGAACCTATATTCAAATTGCTGCTCTGACACTACCTACACAATCTTCGTCAAGTTTCTTAGCCTCTCAGAGTTCAGTTTGCTCATCTGTAAAATGGGATAATTATAGTATCTGCTGCAAAGGGTTGCTATGAGAATTAAGAGAAGTCGTGAGTGCCAAGACCTTAACACAGTGCCTGGCATCTGTCAAGCACTGCATGAGTGTCCAGAGCCACACAGAGCTTCCTTTAAATGCTTCCTCTTCTCAGCTTCTCTCCAGTCCTCAGTTCCCACGTCTGCAGAAGAGAATAATGACGCAGCGTCCAGCCTATGGTCAGTGCCCAGCACCGGGCTGTCTCAGGATTGCTGTTCTTCTCACAGGACAAATATTCCTCATGCTCCTCTCTGTTTTGCTGCACTCTGAGACCCTCAAAGGCAGAAGGCAGGTATTACCCCACCTTTCTATCTCTGGCCCAGCGTCCGCACAAAGCAGGTGCTCCGTTAGTGCTTGTGACATTGTCATTTTTCAAAAAGCCAATGACTGAAATGTAAAACCTTAAAATCATCCATTTGAACCAGATCACTAAGGACCATAGGAATAAAAATGACATGACAGAACCACTCTGGTTGTGCAGAATTTTCCTTTTTAGCTCATGGCACTTATAGGTTTTCAGATCTTGAGTTTGTAAAAAGTCACCCTCGAGGGGGGTGGTGAGTTGGGGTTTCCAGCCACAGCAGGGGGAGCCCCCCAACAATCTTTGCTGGGAAAGTCCAAGTACTAAGGAGGTGCCTGTTACACCCATGGGGGACACCACAAACCAAAAGTAACACCTCCCTGGTCCGGATTAGCATAGTCCAGTGAGCTTTCGGTTAAATAACACTCTTGAAAACTTTCACAAATGCCCACAATAATAACCTCCGCTGCTCTAGCTCTCTGTAACCCTGTTTATCCCTGTGCTGTCACTTCTGCATTATAAAGGGACCTCCTCATCATCCTGAAGTCGTTTAGAGGACCGGAATGTCACATTCAGGAAATAGTTGGTTTTCGGTCAGAAGTACTTACTGACTGCGACTTGAAAAATCCTCATCCAGATAAATCTAACACCACGATAATTCAATATTTTTTTCTCCAAAACAAAACCATTAGCATTTTATTAGAAGAAATATTTCATCTCTCTCTCTCTCTCTCTTCTCTCTCTCTCTCTTTCTCTCTCTCTCTCTCTCTCTCTCTCTCTCTAACACGGCCACAGATGCAGCACTCCGTGTGGGTTGTTAGAAAGTCAAAGAATATAATTTCTTGATTGCCACACACAGGCCCCAAGTTATGTACGATTTTGGTAGTTAACCCCGCCACCTCCCATAAGCAGTTACTGCTAAACCTTCCAAATAAGCACATTTATGATAAATCACTCGGAGCTGTTTAAGTGGATCAGGCCTTAAGTTATTCCTTGGGATAGATCATGTCATTTTCAATGTGCATGAACTACCAGGCGAGATATTCCACTACGAACCTCTGCCGAGGCATCTTCGTTTCCCTTGCAGGCTTCGGGGAGTCTCAGTCAATATTTCTTACCTTGTTTTTAAATATCTTGTGGTCTCAGAAATGGTCGGTGATTCAGAAATTACATCAGGAGTCTAAAGATAGACTACGGGCTTATGACTTCAATAAATGCAGTGGTTCTATGCCAGGGAAAGAAAATGCCTGTTGGTTTTAAGACTATTGGGAATCAAAGAGCTATTCTTAGTCTGGCCAGTTAGAGTCTATCTCTCCAAAAGCAAGTTACCTCCTCTTCCCAACCATCCATCTACTTAACTGGGTGCATGAATATAAATGGCAAGGATTCCTAGATACTTATATAGTGCTGAATTTGGAGATATGGATACCTTTTTATAGACATTTCCCCTCGCCCACAAATTGTTTTGTGACACAGTTTCTATATTGGTTATTTTTTTTTTAAAGGGAGCAACTGATTCGCCCAGGACAATAGAGATGACAGTGGCAAAGACAGGGAGAAAAAAAATCAGGTCTTGGAAGTCCATGGTGAAAGCTCCTTTATGCCATCCTGCCTCAATGACTTATTCATCCCACAGTTTTATAAGGCAAACTCTGGCATGAAAATTCTTTGCAGGTGACCTTAGGGGAGTTATGGTCCTCCCTGTCTAGTACAGGCAGGGCTGTAAAAAGTATCTCATCTTATTTCAAACAGGATTAGTTCACCAGTACATAAAGGGCAAGTAACTGGTGCCTCTCTCCTTCATAGCCAATTCGGACTCTCAGACATCTGCTTGGTCTCCCTCAAAGTTTATCTTCTTTAACGTTGGAGATGTGTTTCCCTAAAAGTGGATTTATCTGGGTTTTATTCAGACAACCTCTTCTTTAGTCTCAAGTGTTGGGGAGATACAAGAATTCTGTATCATGGACAAGTGACAGTCAATGAATTGCCACTTTCTAATAAGGAAAAAGCAATGACCATTATTAGCCCTTTTGTGAATCTCACACCTTTCTAATTATGGGTTAACACATTTTCACTTAAAGAAAATTAAATGTATTGCTAATATCCTTTTTGATCCATATCATCTGAATGGTCCATAGTGAGTGCCCCTTTCGCACTTAAAAGTGTTCTTTAAACTGAATTTGATACAATGCTATCTATTTTTTTCTTCTTTTAAAATAGGAAATACCATAAGGAAGTCCCCCCAACACCTGTGCCAAGTTTTGTTTGCCTTGTTTCTTTGTTTGTTTTTGAGTTTTGGTTTTTGCTTTTTCAGTTTCCCTGACCATTCTAGATGATCTTATTATCAGACTACCATTCATTCAATCATTGAATAGCAAAAAGGGTTTTACTGAACATATAGACTGAGAATGAAAGGGGGAAAAAAACATGAAGAAAAATGTCCTCTACGTTTTCCTACACATATCCTATAATTTTCCAGTTGGCTTAGCCACTCAACATATTTAAATAACCAACCAACATATTTATTTAACATTCAGCAGATGGACATGATAGGAACATCATGATTTTCAGATGTACTTTTATAACTGCAAGGTTTTCTTCGTGCCGGGATCACAACAAGTTCTTAAGGTAAAGCAGCCCCTACCTGCTGTTTGTTCAGTGTTGGAGCAACTCTCAACTTAAACATGTCCACTCAGATTAATTTAAATCCCTGACATTAAAGTGGAAATCAAATCATTCTCTTCAATCTATTTTTTTTTTACCCGCAGCATAAAAGAGACTATTTTACATGTTAATAGTAATCTGATGTGGTTGTATAAATCTGATATAAATATGATACTCTGTTTGGAAATGATGCTAATTTAGTTTAAAATGGAGATTACATTTCAACTTGTAAAAGAGCAGGATGGAATATTAGCATTCATGGCTGTTATATAATTTCCCTTTACACTACACAAGTGTTACTCAAAATCTTTTCTGAGCCTCTTTGTCCAAAGATTTCCCATTCTTCCTATAAGAAAAAGGACTTCTCTATTTAACTATAAGTTAAACAGGTGGTACAGACCCTTGAAAAAAGATTAACAACAACATTATAAATGCATTTTTGAAGAAACATTTAAAGTTACAATGTAATAAACCGAACAGAATGTCATAAGAATGTCAAACTGGGCACTGTAAAAATAAATGTTATTCCCAAGGAAAATAAAAAGTCTGCATATTTATGTAACATTCAGCAGATGGACGTGATATTAATATAGGGTTTTCAGTTGTACTTTTATAGCTACTAGATTTTCTTGCCTAACTTGGCAACCCGAGGCACCATTTGAGTTTTGGATTTGGACAATACTGCAACAGATGTCCAGACCAATAAAATAAATTCCTTAAGGGCTATGCTTAATTTGTGTAATTGATCAATTTTGCTTACATAGGCCTCAACTCACCAGCATGTAACTGCCTTCCACAAAAGCTTTGCAGTTGGGATTTCATTCCATATGTTACGAGAGTTTATGGACTCTCTCTCTTTGATAGCACTGCAGATACAACCGGGCCTTCGGTGACACCTGTTGGCAACCAGTGACACAAAACAACAACCGGTTGGAGTGGATGGTTCTGGAGACTATTGACATTTGGGGACAATTCTTTGTGGCGGGCAGCTGCGCTGTGCATTGTAGGAGTTTCAGCAGCCTTCCTGGCTTCTACCCTTGAGATGCAAATAGCATCCTCCCTCAGATGTGACAATCAAAAATGCTCTAGATATCCCCTGGGGGACAACGTCTCCCGGAGCAGAACTCTTGCAGGAAAGTGGATGCTCCTTCAGGAAGAGCCACACACTGGAACAGCTTAAGATGTCTCCTATGTTTGCTTGTTGTTGTTGTTTTAATAAAACATTTTTTCCTTGCCTTGAAGTCTCTCGATCTAATAATCATAGCTGTCAGGAGACATCTCATGACAACTTCGGCCGGACAGAGGGGGCCCAGGAAACAGGTGCCCAACCACCAGCCCCGTCCCCGCACTGGGGCAGGTGACAGTGAAGACGCAGATTGTAAAGCCCAGCCCTAAATGTTCATCCGTCACCTATTACGCTTGCCAGAGCTGCTATGTTAATTATCTCCTGTATCCTTGATTTAGCATAACACGGCCTGCAGCCTGTGACAGAAATTAAAGGAAAGACCAGTGACCTCTTTTGTGATTGTGCTAATAACTACATGATAATAAATTAGTTTTCAATTTTCAGAAGACTTTACATGGTAAAAAAAAAAAAAAAGGAGCAAGTACATGATACACAAATTTGATAAAAGATGGCTGATCAGCACCAACTTTGAGTCTTCTTCTTTAAATTTTAGTTCCCAATCAATGTAAACAGCAAATTTAAGCAAAGTGCAATACAATCTATCTGGCTCAGCACATTCCTGAAGGTAATAATAACGAGAAGATGATGTCAGTTTGCATTTTGCATTGGCCATTTTAGCAATGAAAGCCCATGCATTTGACTTTGCCAAGGGTAAAGAATACTTTGACACGCACGCCATGCATACATGCACCCCACACACAAAGGATTTTTCCAGGGAGACATATTGACTTGAAGGATTCCTACTAATATCAGAATAAAAACATGTGAAGGAAAGTGACTCATCCAATAGCAAAGAAGCGCCATGACTTCTTGGCGTGTTTTGTGCCTTCCTTACATCTGCTCCTGCCTCTAACAGCTTTCTTCCCTTGGCTGGCAAAACACAAATAAGAATGCACAGGAAGCATGGCCCCACTCTGATGTACAATAATATTTAGCTAATTAGAAGAGTCCTCCAGCTCATTATGCTCGGCAGTAGGAAGTAAGAAACTACATGAAAGTATGACACTTGCTAAGCCCTAGGATGGTGTCAAAGCTGAACTGGCATCGCTTTCTCCCGTTTCTTTCTACACTTGGTGGAATTGCAATTTCATTCCCTGCAAATTAAGAGTTTTGACTTTCAGAGGGAAGGATCCCTTGAACACTGCACCATCTTCTGGCCAAATGTTTAACTACGAGTGCTTAATTACAGCCTGCCGTCCCAGTTTTCTGAGAAGGACTGCCAAATTAGCACGTACTTTGTATATTTTATTATTCCTGTTTTAAGGCAGCACAATAGGTTGATAAAGGAACACGGGGCATTATTCTTCTGATTAAATAAAAAGGCATCAGAACTCAGTTTTATTATAATATAGCTTTGGGCTTCCTCCACTGTCTCTAATAATTCTTTATCCCACAAATACCCGTGGAAAGACGCGGGTATGTTTGGCACTTAGAATCAGGGCCCAGAGAAGTATAAAATATGGTTCTGGCCCTCTGAGAGCTTACAACCTGGTCACATAATTATGAAATGTAAAATGTGTGAATTCCAAAAAGCCCAGACAAGAAGCACAGTGAGAATTTGGAGGAGAGATCTGAGGACTGACCTTGTTGGAAAAGGTTTATGATTGCATTATGATAAAGAAGGATGATATTGATGTTAATGTTGCTTAAGATATGTCAGACACCGTGCTGAGCCCCTTACAAATATTGCCTTAGTTAATCCTTTAAAGTTGTTAGCTGCATTTTGCTGGTGCTCGACCCAGCACAGGAGCGGGAGAGGTTGAGACCTCTCCGTAGCTCATGCTCTGAGCCACCCTGCTGCACTGTCTCCTGTAATAAGGATCCAAGTCACAGAAAGGGATTTCTGGAGGACGGAAGGAAGTTTGGGGATAGAGGCAGAGATGTGCAGGTCTAGAATTTCTCTGCAGGAAGGACTTAGGGTGGCAATCTGTTTGGGAGGAAGAGCTGCTGAATGACTTGTTAGTGGCTGTGTTTGCAGAAGAGGCCCCCAGATCCTGCCTAGATAAAGCGAGAGTTGCTGATGGAGATCACAGCAAGGGTCAACTTCCCAAGGCACCCAGGGCTGCTGCCACTGGGAATATCTGCTGCGGATTCAAGGAAGAGCAAGGAAACCAGTGGGGGTGGATAGCTAACTGGTTCAGAGAGCATCACAGCAAATGGGATTTGAAAAGCAGGTTGGAGGCTCACACCTATAATCCCAGCACTTTGGGAGACCCAGGCAGGGGCGGGGGGATTGCTTGAGGCCAGGAGTTCCAGACCAGCCTGAGCAAGGGCAAGAATCTCATCTCACAAAAAAAGAAAGAAAGAGAAAATGAAGGAAGGCAGGGAGGAAGGAAGGAAGGAAGGAAGGAAGGAAGGAAGGAAGGAAGGAAGGAAGGAAGGAAGGAATGACAGAAAGACAGAGAGAGAGAAGAAGGAAAGTAGAAAGAAAGAACAGAAAGACAGAGAGAGAGAAGAAGGAAAGAAGAAAGAAAGAAAGAACAGAAAGACAGAGAGAGAAGAAGGAAAGAAGAAAGAAAAGACAGAGAGAGAGAAGGAAAGAAAAAAGAAAGAAAGAACAGAAAGACAGAGAGAGAAGAAGGAAAGAAGAAAGAAAGAAAGAAAGAAAGAAAGGGAAGGAAGGAAGGACAGAAAGACAGAGAGAAGAAAGAAAGAAAGAAAGAAAGAAAGAAAGAAAGAAAGAAAGAAAGAAAGAAAGAAAGAAAGAAAGGAAGGAAGGAAGGAAGGGAAGGAAGGATAGAAAGACAAAGAGAGAGAGAAGAAGGAAAGAAGAAAGAAAGAAAGAAAGAAAGAAAGAAAGAAAGAAAGAAAGAAAGAAAGAAAGAAAGATAAAGGAGGAAGGAAGGAAGGAAGGAAGGAAGGAGGGAAGGAAGGAAGGAAGGAAGGAAGGAAGGAAGGAAGGAAGGAAGGAAGGAAGGAAGGAAGGAAGGAAGGAATTGTGTAGAATAATGACCCTGTTCAAATATCATACAAAAGTTCATCTGTTCTCACTATGCAGGATGGAGGGAAAGGTATGCAGGAGAGGAGGAATTAGAGAGAGACAGAAAGTCACAATGGCAGAAGATGACATAATAGCAATAGGGCTATGGCTAACGGTGACCGCTACAGAAAAGTCATGAAGAAGGACATGTCACAATTTTCACGTTTCACAGGTATTTCTTGAGTATCTACTATGTGCCTGGCTAAGTTCTGGATTCTGAGACTTGAATAGTGAGCAAACCAGAGTTTGTATTGTCACTGAGCTTACATTTTAGGGGGGAGAGGATAGACAATAAACAACTTAATATAGTCAATGGAAATTGCCAATAGTTGACCGTTTTTGATCTACAAAAGGTGCATTCTAATTGTGGCTCAATCTAACAGAACGTCAGATAATGATGAGTGTCTTAAAGAAGATAAAGCAGGCAAGGACAAAAAGCGTGTCAGGGAAAGAGGGGTCTTAGACAGATGGGGTCAAGAGAAGCTTTCCTAACATGCCGGCCAAATTTGTACACAGACCCGAAGGAAGAGGAGGGGTGTGCCATGAAGGCCTCCGAGCACCCCCAGCAGAAGGAAGACCAAGGTCGCAGACCCTGGGGGCAACCACGTGCTTAGAGAGAAGGAAAAAGGCCAGTGGACTTTGTGGACTTCGGGCGATCACCGAGGAAGGGTGTGTCTGTCGCATGGTACAGACTGAGGCCAGCGATCAGAAACGTCGCAGGGACTTGAGGAAGGGCAAGGGGGGTTCAGAGATACAAGTGGTTAAGCAGCAGGTCAGTTCATCCTTGCAATCATTCGTTCACTCAATAAAATGATTGAGTCAAAGAGAAAAGAAAATGCAAGCTGGAGGATCTGCAAGTTAGAGCCACCGTGCACAACCACAGCAGGACATCGGCCCGGAGGGAGCAAGGAGACACGTGCTACACGACCCACCGGGGAGACACAGGTGGAAGGAACACGGCCACCGGCCAGAGGTGGAAGGAGCCAGCCTCCAAAACAGCTCCCTTCGAAGACTCTGGAATGATGCCGCCGCCACCTAGCACAGCGACTGCCAACGGGGACCTGCGGCAGGTGAAGTAGACAGGGAGGTGGGCTGAGCAGGTGATCCGATCGGTGGGGACCGAGGCAACTGGCGACCTCCTGCCCTGTGTACGGGGCGGCTGAGCCTCAGTCCAGACTCCCACCATGCAAAAACAAGGACCAGGATTGCCAGATGCTCTGATATTTCAAGACGAGCTCCCGAGACGGGTTTCTATATGCAGTCTCTCGATGTCTATGTTGTTAGAATTTTTAAACACTCTGCAGGCCAAACAAAACACATCTGTAGCCCAGATGGGGCCCGCAGGTTGCCAGCTTAGGACCTCTGGCTTAGAATGAAGATGTTAGCACGGTCCCCAGACGCGGGCACGGCTCTGAGCGCCTGACGCACGGTCAGATCCCCCCACTAGGCGTCCCACAGGGGGTCCTGCCAGCATCCCCACCCCTACACGGCCAAACCCGAATGCATGTTCTCTCTCCCCACATCCCTCTTCCCGCCCGGCCTCCTTGTCAGGAACGACAGCAGCACTGCCAAAGTCCTCGCCCTCCGGGTGGCCTTCCTCTCCATCTGCAGTCTCCGCCTCTGCAACGTCTTGGCGGGCGTCCTCTGTCCCCATCCCCATCTCTGTCCCCATCCCCATCTCTGTCCCCCATCCCAATCTCTGTCCCCCCATCCCCATCTCTATCCCCCATCCCTACCTCTGTCCCCCCATCCCCATCTCTGTCCCCCATCCCAATCTCTGTCCCCCCATCCCCATCTCTATCCCCCATCCCTATCTCTGACCCCCCATCCACATCTCTGTCCCCACCTCGATCTCTGTCCCCATCCCCATCTCTGTCCCCCATCCCCATCTCTTACCCCCATCCCCATCTCTGTCCCCCATCCCCATCTCTT